>JXCR01071323.1:0-55750 GCA_002079205.1 Phalaenopsis hybrid cultivar | reverse complement strand
ATTCACTTTTTTCTACTATAAATAGTAAAATCATTTTCCTAATATTCTATACTAAATATCTTAACTTTAGTGTCATCTATTTTACTAACTTTTATACTAAGTTCTTCAATATCATTCCTAAAAATCAAAAGTTTTAGAATCCTAAAGATAACACCACATACCATAGATTATTTTAAAATAATGCCATTCAGGACAAATGAAACTAAATTTTCAAAAGTTTTTCTCCCTTCCCCAAACTTAAATTTTTAACAAGATAAAATAGTCAGTGCAGAAATGTAGGTAGGAAGAAAATAACAAATACAAATTATAAAACTGACCTTTTATTCAGGGTTTTAATACGAAAATATGCAGGTACAAATTGAAAAGATAGGTGTATAACAATAAGTAAAGCTCATTAAACATGATTTATCAAAAAGATTTTCTAAGTAAAGGACTATTCTAAACCTAGGCATAAAGTTAAACAAATTGTAGTGCAGTAAAAACAAACAATAAACAATCGACCAACACAAATAACAAGTTCAATACAAGAGTCTATTATAAACACATAATTCACATTAATACATCTACTACAGACATATAAATAAACTACATCTAATAAAAATTAAAACATAACTACTCGTCCTCCTCCTCATCCTCTTCATCATCATCATCATCTTCCTTGTTCATATGGGTTCGGGGTTCATAATTTGGATATGTAGGACTAGATGAAAACTAAACATTCTGATTTCTTCAAAGAAAAGTCACTAGAGATGGTATTGAAACTCGTATCTTAATCATGTTTGAGTTTTAAATATCCTTAAACATGATCAATCTTATCATCAATATCAATCACTTTGCCTTGTAGATATGCAATCTCAGGCACTAGTGCATGCTAATCACTAATCAAAAGTGGCTGAAGGGTGAGCAGCAACACCTGAGGTAGATGGTCTTGAAGTGGAGGAAGAAGAAATATCTGAATTCTACCTCTATACCTAATGTAGCTCACATACATGCACATTGATCCTGCTAATGGGTTTAAGAGGCTATAATAGCCCTTCTTATTCTCATATCCTACTCCTAATTGCTAGCATAAAGTAAAAATCAAGGAAGGATATCCTAAGCCTCCAATGGTTCCACCTTTAGAAGAAATGAGGATATTATGATAAATCAAAGGGCCAATATTGATAAATTTCATTTGTTGAATGCAAATTCAAGGCTGTTCTCTCCTTAGTAACTTCAATAAGATGATTGGAAGGATGAAGTTGTGTAGAAATAAAATTGTGTCATGCCTTAGAGGGTGCATTTAATATTAAGGCAAAAATTTTACCTTGTGGTCGTGCTTAACTTTCCAAACTCCCCTTTCGTTATTCAAAAATGAAATAATCTCATCCAACTACAACTCAGTAAGATCAAATGAAGAGTAATTGCAGTTTGGTATATCCGACAACCGGTAAAGTTCATTGATCTGCTCTGGTGTATACTCAACACTTCTTCCTCGAACAAATATCTAGTCATCAGAGGCTTCTCAGAGGTTGGCATAAAATTCCTAGACAATTGAGTTAACTGCTACAACGGTGAAGTAACAAAAGCTTTCCCAATGTTAGGCCACAATAAAACTTTCAACAGTTCCTATGGGATTAAAGAAAGCCCACTCTTGAATCAACTTTTTGGCAATGAGTTGATCATTGTATATGTATTGAGCTTTTATATCGATGCATTTATTGGAATCAAAGATGTCTCTTCCTTTCCCCCTCTTCATCTTAGAAGCCATGGTAGTTCTAAAAATTCATAATAATTCTAAATAAATTCCAAATACAAGTTCTACAAATTCCTAAAAATCAAAATCAAAGCTAAGAAACTTCACACCATGTATTATTTACTATTTTATTCCCATTTTTGAATTTTTGGTATCACCATAATGTAAAAAAAATCCATAGTGAAACTTAAAAAATTTTAAGCCAAAGTGAAGCTCTTACCAAGAGAAGAAGAAATCTAAAATTTTAGTTCATGAACTTGCCTCAAAATCAAATGAAATGATGCCCTAGAGTGATAACTTAGTGGGGTTTCGCGAAGAAGAAGATGAACCAGACATAAAAATGGTGAAAACGGGCCAATTTTGCAATTTTAGATTGTGATCTGACGGTTCAGCTAAACCAGCGCTTATGTGCCCAATTCCGGCACTTAGGCACCAGTTTCTCTGCTGATTGGCGCCTAGGAGCCACAATTTGGCGCCTAAGCAGCAATGCTTAAAAAAACTATTTATATTTTGATAAAAAGCACAAAATACTATGACACTCTAAAATTTAATTAGCCCAATTCAACTTAATTTTCAAAATTAAACATCTTCTAATTTCCAATTTTCACAAATAAAAAACAACTCACTTATATATATATAAATCTCGACAATTAAACAAACGAACTCATCGATAACTAGACACTTAATACAACTTCAAAATCACACCAACAAACAGATTGGCGTTGTAAGCTAATAAGCAAATACTAATAGCCAAACACATAGACTTGACAAAATTTATTAATAAAGTTTCCACACAACACAAAAATGCTCTTATAAATCCAAATTCAGTACTTTTGAGCCACTATATGTTTTCATCCACAACACAGTCCTCCTCTTTAATTTCGCCCATTGACTGGTGGTGCACATACAAGTTATAGAACAGATGGTAAGGAAATTCATATATCGATTCATCCTCGATCCAATTGTATTTCTTAAACATATGTGCCTTTGCCTCTTCAATAAGTGTAGTATGAATTGATTAATATTTGATCTACCAATCCACATGGTCAAATTGATCAGAGATGTTGTTGATCTTGTTTATTATAATAACCATCCCCTTTTCCAATATCTTAATCTTCTTGAAGATAATATAAAGATTATCAAGTAATTGGGGTCGCGAGAATCATACTGAAATTTGAGAAGACTGATCCATAGAAGCATTTCTACCATGCATCGATATAAGATCCATGAATTCACAACTCATAATAGACTGGTCCATGGGCTTCCAAGGAAGAAGAACCTTTTCCCAATTCTCCTAAAGAACATGAGCTTGGCCAAAAAATAAGAATATGGTAGATGGATGTCCCGGTCCAACAACGGATCCATTTAGATCAATTGGTCTCCTCATTTGCATACAATGACTAAGTATAAAACTCTCCTTTGTCACTTCACTGAGTTTTATGGTAGGAAGTAACTCGGCTAAAATGAAGAAATGCCAAGACTTCGAGGATGGATTAAACGATGAAGTAGGAAAAATACCCTTGAAGTCATTTCTCATTTCCCAGGTTTCTTCTTCATCTATCAAGAATCTAAATACTTCATTAAAATTGTCCAAAAAAGGAACAAAGTTGTCAGCATGACAAAATGGAATATTCTCTATCAAGAAAAATTTATTGATTATAGCAAGAGTGAAAGGTACCAACCAACCTCAAACAAAGACGAATCCCTAGATAATCCCATGAAGAGTAGCATAACATTCCTTCACAACAGAGATAACAACAATAACAATAGAGTAACTAAGTACTTCCTAATGTCTCTATGCAATTATCTCTTCTACAAGACCACCGAGAGTAATGAAACCTCTTTCCATGATCAATTTATTCTTCACAAGAGATTTATTGTATAACATATGTGCAACCACATTAATGAACTTCTTATGGTTAAAGATCGAAAGACTTCTACTTCCTTTGGTCTTATAAGCCATGAGATTAAAAAATGGTGGATCCTCTCCCTCTCAAATGATCACAGATGACCCCAAATGACAAGTTCTAGGAATTAAATAGAAAAAAATTCATGAAAAATTCATCAAGTGGAAGTTAAACGATAGTTTTTGAACCATGACACCTAGGCACCAAGGTCACTGTAATCTAGCCCTTAGGGACCAGTTTTAGGCGCAAGTGCAAAAATTTGTCCCGCTTCGCCTAAGGTCCCAATAACACTCTTAACCTCCTTTGGATCATTAATTATAGTGTTTTATGCATCTTTGTAACATGTAGGTCTCCATGGTACATATAATTCTCCCAAAACACCTATTTTAAACAAAAAATAAACATAAATCAGCTACTCAGATAACTATGGGTTGCCTCCCAAAAAATGATTGGTTTAACGTCATCAGCCTGACCTATCCAATTTTTATTCTGATTGACCCAACATTAAGACTTGATTAAGTATTAATCTATTTCCATCAAAGTAAGGTTTCAGTTTATGTCCATTTACTTGAAATATTTTGTTAGTTTTTGAATCTTTACTATCCACAACACCATATGGGTAGACTTTCATGACAATAAATGGCCCCATCCATCTAGACTTTAAGTTTTTTGGGAAATATTTTCAATCTTTTATTATACAATAAAACTTTTTATCCAAGTTTAAAATCCTTTTTTAATATGTTCCGATTATGCAATTTTTTTTATTTTTTCTTCATAAATCGCAGCTTTTTCATATGATTTATTTCTAATCTCCTCGAGCTCATTTATTTGCAATAATCATTTCTCACCAGCATCTTTCAAATTAAAATTAAATTCCTTAATAAACCAAAAACTTTTATGCTCCAGTTCCACTGGTAAGTGACATGTCTTTCTAAAAATTAGTCTATATGGGGACATTTCTATAGGAGTTTTGTATTCATTCTTATAAGCCCATAATACAGTATCCAATCTAGCAAACCAACCCATTCTATTAGGATTTATGGTCTTTTCCAAGATTCTTTTAATTTCAGAGTTAGTTAATTCTATTATATCACTGGTTTGAAGATGATAAGTAGAAGAAATTTAATGTTTAATACCATATTTTTCAATTAATGTTTTGATTTTTTTATTCCTAAAATGACTTCCCCCATCCGTAATGATTACTCTTGGCATTCCAAATCTGGTAAAAATATTTCCCTTTAAGAACTTTGAAACATTAGCAGCATCACAACGGGGTAAAGCAACAGCTTCAATCAATTTTGAAACATAATCCACTGTGATTAAAATATATAAGTTTCCAAAAGATGGTATAAATAGTCCCAAAAAATCCAAACCCCATTGATAAAAAAATTTCAACTTCCAATGCAAGGTTTAGGGGCATTTCATTCCTTCTCCAAATATTGCCTACGTGCTGACATTGATCACATGTTTTTACATAAGTATTAACATCCCTAAATAGAGTAAGCCAATAAAATCAATATTGTAAAATCTTGTATGTAGTTCTATCAACTACAAAAGGTCCCTCCAAATTAAGATCGTGACATTTTGAATAATTTTGTGGGTATCTTCATAAGGTACACTTCTCCAAATAACTTGGTTGAGACATTACTTATATAAAAGTAAAACTTAACTGGGTAAGTAAAATCTTTACATCGTGTACAAATTTATTCTGTTTTCAGTATATCAATCCATAGGAATAAGAACACTAATGATGAAATTAACTTTGGCAGCATACCATAGTACACGCCACTCAGTAACAGTGTATAATTTCTCATGAAAAATTTGTTCATTAATTTCATTTTCAAGATTGAATTTATTATCCTGCTCCAGTCTAGATACATGATCAACTATTTGATTATCATATCCCTTCCTTCTTCTACTTCCTAGTCAAATTCCTACATCAGAAGGATCCATCTAATTAATTATGGTTTCATGTCCTTCTTCTGCATCAAATATCTTATAACAAAGTGATCTGTATGCATGATGTATTTAGCTCCAATGAGAAATGATCTTAATTTATCAAATGAATTTACTATGGCTAATAACTCCTTTTCAGTAGTAGTATAATTAATTTAAGCTTCATTAAAAGTTTTACAAGCATAGTATATAACTTTAAAATCTTGTCATACTTTTGCCCTAAAACAACTTCAATTATATAATCACTCGCATCACACATCAACTCAAATGGTCTCCCAGTCAGGTGAAACTATAATAAGAGTGGTGATTAATTTTTCTTTTAATAACTCAAAGGCATTTAGGCACTCTTGGTTAAAACCAAACTTTGCATCTTTTTTCTAAAAGTTGGCATAAAGGCGTAGTTATATTTGAAAAATCTTTAATATATTACATGTAGAAGCCAACATGTCCTAAGAAACTTCTAACCCCTCTCACTATTGTAGAAGGTGGTATTTTATCAATAAATTGTATTTTTACTGGATCCACTTTCATACCACTTTCAGAAATTTTATGTCAAAGTATTATTCCTCCTGCAGCCATAATTTGACAATTCTCCCAATTTAGAACTAGATTTTCCTCTTCACAGTCCTTTAGAACTATTGTAAAATTTTATAAACATGAGTCAAATGAGGTTATAAACCTAAGAAATCATCCATAAAAAAAATCAATTCCTTTCTCAATTAAGTCACAGAAAATAGACATCATAAAGCTTTGAATATTGCAGGTGCATTGTATAGACCAAATGACATTCTTCTGAAAGCAAAAGTACCATATAGACTAGTAAATGCTATCTTTTATTGATCCTCAGGAGCAATAAGAACTTGGTGATAACCGATATATCCATCAAATATATGTGCCTTGCTAGCCTATCAACATTTGGTCCAGAATGGTAGAGGAAAGTATAATTTTCTAGTGGTGAAAGTTAACTTATTATAGACAATACAGATTCACCACCCAGTAACTTGTCTAGTTGGTATTAACTCATTCTATTCATTTACAACTACAGTCACTTCTCCTTTCTTAGGAACACAATGAATTAGACTAACCTAAGCACTGTCCAAAAAAGGGTGAATGAGTATGACATTTAGCCATTTTAAAATTTATTTCTTAACAACTTCTTTCATTATAGGATTTAACCTTTTTTGAGGATTAGCTCTAGGCTTATGATTTTCTTCCATTAAAATTTTTTGCATGCAAATCAAAGAGCTGATTCCTTTGATATTAGCTAATGTCCATCCAAAGGTTTTCTTGTAATTTCTTTAAGTTTCCATTAAGTTTTGTGCTTGCAATTGAGTCAAATTTGATGATATTATAACAAGTAATGTAGATGAATTTCCTATTAAAACATACTTTAAATGCGTAGCAAGTACCTTCATCTCAAGTTCAGGGGGTGTTTCAATTGAAGGAACAAGATTCTTATTATTTATCGTAATGTCCAACATCTCAAAACTTTCCTAAACATAATTTAAATCCTCATTACTTATTTCAATTGATTTATCTTGCAAATTTGCATCATCTTCATGCTCCAATTCTTCTTGTCCAATTTTCTCTTCATAATTTTCTTTGAAATGGTTGTTACTTAAATAATCCCTAATCTCCATTTTGAAGCACTTTTCATCTCTTCCCTTAGCTGGGTACTTCATTGACTTTGATATATTTAATGTAACTTCGTGATCATTGACTCTCATAGTTAACTCACCTCTTTGAACATCCATCATAGCTCTTCCAGTGGTAATGAAATCCACAGGGAATATAAATTTATCTACCTTTACTAATACATCTTCTACAACTCCTTTTGGATAAGTGATGAAACGATCAACTATTTGAAGGGTTATAGTAGTGGGAGAAATCTCTCATAAAACCCAACCTTCTGAAAATAGATAGAGCTCTGATGAATGGAGCTCTCCCAAAAAAATTGATGAATGGAGCTCTGATGAAAAGAGTTCTGATGAATGGAGCTCTGATGAAAGGGTTAATACTTGCTCTTACATCACAAAGCTCTCCCAAATAATCTCTCCCCTATTGCACTTGGAATAATAAAGCTACCAAGATCTTTATGTTTTTCAGGAAGCTTTTTTTGAATTATTGTACTACACTCCTCACTAAGTGCAATAGTCTCATTATCTGTCTATTAAAAATATTCTTCATAAACTTTACATAGCTTGGCATTTGTTTCAGAGCTTTGATGAATGGAATATTAATGGTTAGCTTCTTAAATATTTCCAGAACTTTGAAAATTGTTTATCCAAATTTTGTTGTCTTAATGGAGGTGGTGGTTTTCCTACATTGATCTTCATTGAAGAAATAGGGTTCTCAAAGTCTTCAGAAATATTTTCCTTAGGCTTTTCAATTTCCTTCCCTACTTTTTCAACTTCAATCTCTTTTTAAACTATAGTCTCCAGTTCTCTTCCACTTCTTAGTTGGATAGCCTTAATTTGCTCTTTATTCTGGTCTTTAGGATTAATTTCAATGTTACTAGGTAGATTTCCAGAGGCTTATTGCTAAGTGCATTAGCATTTTGTCCCAGTTGATTTTCAATATTTCTAATTGTAGCTTATTAACTTAATAATTGATTACCCATTTGTAACACCACTTCTTCTATAGACAACTAATCTCTCCTTAAACTTTTGGTTATTTTTAAAGTCTAGATGATAAGAAGGTCTATAGTTAGTACTTCCCTGGTTGTTCCAGTTCCCCAATGGGTTTGCTTGATTGTTCCCACATTGCTGGTTCACATCACTTGAATTATTATTCCAATTAAAGTTGGTGTGATTTTTCCAACATGGGTTGTAATAAATAGAATAGGGGTTATTATATTGATTATTTATTGCATTTAAAGTCTCGTATGATGATAGAGAATCTATTATTTGTTCCAATGAATTTTTTTCAACTAGAGGTGGTGTTTGAAATAAATTAATTCCACATTGATCTAACTTCCTTGATATTACAACAATTTGAGAAGCTAAAATAGAAATTGCATCAAAATCATGAACACTAGCTACTCTCTTTGGATTTACCCTTTTAGAGAGCCATTGAAAATTATTAGTAGTTAAAGAATATGCTTCATCAAATGATTTTGACATTAATGAACCACCAGCATCAGTATCAATGCTAGATCTAAGAGATCCCACTAACCAATTATAAACTATTTGGATTAATAACTAATCAAGCAAAGCATGGTGTGGACACTTCCTAAGGTGTTCTTTAAATCATTCACATGCTTCATATATTGATTCTCCTTCAAACCAAAAAAAATATGTGATATTGTTTCAAAGCTTAACATTTTTTGATGGTGGAAAATAATTAGTAAGGAATTTTTGTGCTAAATCTCTCAAATTTCTGATAGATCCAGGTTCTAATGAGTTAACCACATCTTAGCTTTATCCCTTAATGAAAAAGGAAAAGTCTAAGCCTGACAACATCATTTGAAACTCTCTCATATTTGAATGTAGCACTCAATTCTATAAAACTATCAATATGCAAATTAGGATCTTCAAATGGTGTTCCCCCAAAANATTTTTGTGCTAAATCTCTCAAATTTCTGATAGATCCAGGTTCTAATGAGTTAACCACATCTTAGCTTTATCTCTTAATGAAAAAGGAAAAGTCTAAGCCTGACAGCATCATTTGAAACTCTCTCATATTTGAATGTAGCACTCAATTCTAGAAAACTATCAATATGTAAATTAGGATCTTCAAATGGTGTTCCCCCAAACTGATTATTTTGCACCATTTGGATAATAGTAGGTTTAATTTCAAATGAATTTATAGTTATAGCAGGAGTTTGTATACTTAAGTGAATTTCATTTGCTATAGGAGTATCATAATCTCTTAAAGGTCTCTGTACATGTTGATGTTCATTTTCAATATTGTAATTATTATAATTATTTTTCATTTTGTTCAAATTGTGAAGTTATTTCATTTTTCAAAATTTTCTTATCATCTGCTCTAATTTAGAATTGCAAGGCACTAATCCTTCAGATCCTAAACTACGCATTCACATNGAGTATCATAATCTCTTAAAGGTCTCTGTACATGTTGATGTTCATTTTCAATATTGTAATTATTATAATTATGTATCATTTCGTTCAAATTGTGAAGTTCTTTCATTTTTCAAAATTTTCTTATCGTCCGCTCTAATTCAGAATTGCAAGGCACTAATCCTTCAGATCCTAAACTATGCATTCACAATTAAAAGTTCAACAAATTAAATAAAACTAAACTTAAACACACAAAAAATGTATATTTATTATTATTATTATCTATATATATATATATTGATAGAAGGAGCATGATTCGGCTCCCTACATGTTGATAAGAGGTAAAGTTACAAAAAAGCTTGGTGNATATATATATATATTGATAGAAGGAGCATGATTCGGCTCCCTACATGTTGATAAGAGGTAAAGTTACAAAAATGTTTGGTTGGGAAAGTCCCCAATCTAGAAAATTAAATACAAAGTTACTCACTCATAAGGGGATATCCCAACCACAGAAACATACACTCAATATAGCTAAAGGAGAATATATATACATATAAATATATATTTTTTCCAACAAAACAAACTTAAGTGAACAGAAAATACAAGTAAACCTCCAAACAAGACAAAACAAATAAGAAACAAAGGGCACAACCTCAATGGAAGACCAGCACGATTCATGGCCACTAACAATGGTCCCAACATTCATTTTTGCACTCTTAGGTAAGGAATTTGGAGTTTGTCCCCCTGAGTTAAATGTGGAGAGGGAGGGGAGAGGGTTGTGGAAACCTCAGCATGCTCCGCATTTGCACCCTCCATAGTCAGGAAGTTAGCAGGTATGTTTGCTTCCCTATACACAAAAGAGAAATGAATCTTACTTTCAAGGCTAAGCTTTTTAATCTTGTGAATCCACTGATTAATGTGCCAAGGGGAAGAAATCTTAATATTCAGCAGCTCCACCAGCAGGGAGGAGTCCAGTTCAACAACAATCCACTTCCACTTATTCTCCTTAGCAAATATTAAGGCCCAATAGAGGGCATCAGCTTCAGTGTCCAAAGCATATTCAGCAATATATGGGGCCTTAAAGAAAAGTAAAGTATGCCCCGTGTGATCTCTAAAAATTCCCCCAATACATGCTCTCCTGTTTGTGTAGCTTCCATCTGTATTGATTTTAATTAATGGGTAAGGAGGTCTATCCCATCTAACCTTGATGATCTTAATATTATTAGCAACCATTGTGGGTATGGTCTGCAGGATCTTAGGGAACTTACTCCAAATTATCAGCTTATTTAGATGTGTCAAGCAGTTAAACATCACCCTTATAGTGCTGACCTCCCTCTCCTCATGTTTGGCCTTATTGCTAGCCATCTAGAGGAAACAAGAAACAATGAAGGGGATTGGCATGAGGTTAATCTCTTGCTAATCTTTAATACAATCTCTTATGTTATCCGAACCGATATTTATCAAGTTAATATTCATTTGGGAGGTCAATCTATTCCAAACCTCCTTAGCAAATTTGCACCTGAAAAATAAGTGATCTCTGGAATCCTGGTCAAGCTTGCAGAGATGGCGTCTAGATGGCCCTTTCAGGCCTTTTAGTTTCAGGATATCATCAGTAGGAAGTAAGTTATTAAGGGCTCTTGTNTGTAGATGTCCAGTAAGACCATCCATAACTAAAGCAAAAAGATATGGGCTTAAAGTCGATCCCTGGTTTATTATTTTTTAAGATTCTTCCACATAAAAATTATGGTGTCACTTATCACTATTTTTTTTGTTATTTATGTGAGTGCTCGATCTTCACACAGTACTAAGATGTATGTTAAATTTCACTCTACTTCCACGAATCTTCCAACACACGAGAATATCTATTGGCACATTTGGAGTATTTTTTGGTGAACTTCTCCTCCTTATCACTCCCTTATCTATATATATGTTTCTTCCTAGTGTCCTTAGGTAGTTGATCTTAGCTTGGTGGGTTTAGGCTTTATCAAGCTGAGCCTTAGTTTGGTTTGGATGTGATTTGAATGTTTGACTGGATGCAATTCTAATTAAAATTAAAATTAACCAAAATTTAAACATGATTAAACAAATCAATATTTAAAACTCAAATTTGAATTAAATTAAAGATCAATTTAAAATGGATCCAAATTGAACCTAAAATATATTCAAATTTAAAAGTGTGATTATTCATTTTGAAAATCTATTTTATTATAACAGCTCAAAAACAAGTAAATATAACCCGTGAATTCTCTGAAGTATCAAAGATCATGAACTATGTGCATGCCATTATTAGAACAATATTAATAGAAAATAATTTGCCAAAAAAATTGGACAATATAAAAATATCTCTCAATTTAGCCAAACTTATAAATAAAGCTAATTTTCTACGAATTTAGTCTCTCAGTAAAGAAGTCTAACTACTTTTAGTCTTCACAAGTGCAAATCTCAACTGTATATTTTATTATCATTAATTAATAAAGGTGAAAAACTAAAATAAGAATTGGGATAGAGTGAAATTTTAATTTCTTAGCATTGAGTGAAGTCCAACATACATATAAAAAGTAGTGGGAGACAACATGATTTTTTACTTGGGAAAACTCTGAAAAGGAAAAAAAATTAGGTTTGACCTAGTCAAAGAAATGCACTATGTGTTTGTAAGTACAAAGGTGCACACTTCTCTCATGACAAAAAGAAATGTGATTATAATCTTAAACTGAAAAAATTACATTTGTTTTACATAACACAAAAAATATGTGTTAGGAAATTCAATAATAGTCCTATTCTGACAACAACAATTGTAAACATGGGTGATCATTGGCCATTAATCAGTGGCAGCAGGTGGTGATGACAAGCGGTGGTTGATGGTGGCTGGCAGCTATGGAGACTCATGGTTACTCTCTTGGTCTTCTCTCCAAAACAGGCTCTGGAATTTCATGACTCTTCATATCATCTTCCCCCTCAAGTGAAGAGATGGGGCATATTTATAGCTTTTTAGAGATGAGCATTTTGATCTTTTGTCGCATAACTTTCCCAAGCACCTAATCAAACTGTTAATATTGATCCCTCTTTATCAATGGTGGATTTTTAATGATTTGGGTGACTTAATGACCTTGAAATTGAGTGCATTTAGACTAATTTGATTCATATAATCAAGATGCTTGGTTTGACTATAAACATGTCAAATTTGGAGTCCATCTTTCATTCAATTGATGATCCAAACTATATAGTTGTCCTCCAATGACTTGATTTGGGCTTGATTAGACCTAGATTGAACCAATTTTAGTGTTGATGGGTCCATCTTTCTGAGACTCTATGTTTGATTATAAGTCTGATGAAATCGGAGCTTGGATAGTCATGAATTTGTTTTTGGACTATTTCTTACTAAAGATACATCAAGATTCATGCTAGATCGTATATTTTTTTGTGATATAATAAGCATAAAAGTTACTACAAGAATAAATGTGATAAATGTTAAGCATTTACCGAGATTAATAATGTGATTAACTCACATTTAAATCATATCTAAAAGTTTATAGCATGATAAATGATCTTTTTAGGAATAGTTAATTAACACCAATCCACCTCATGATAGTTGATTATTATGAACATCAACTCACCTAATGATATTAGATTATAGATAGTAGTTATCAAATCTCTAGGGGAAGGGAATTAAGGGAAAATAAAAGTCACTAGAAATTAGAAAAGTATACTTACAAAAATACATTCAATTCTATATACTAATAAATAAAGAGAAATGAGTGGTTCTTATAATATTTTTCATTTCATTATTAAGGAAATTCTCTTAACCTCCTATAGTTACACTTATTGTGTTGTTATTGCAATCCAATCATGGAGTTTTCTAGCTAATGCTTAATTTCCCTTTCATACTCTATCATACTCTATAAAATACCCCAAAATATTTAGTTATTATCATCTCAAGAGTGACCTAATTTTCATAGTTCACTCCAAATTCATTACAACCTATAGCACATCTAATAAATATATAAACTTAGACAACAATTATATTAAGTATTGCAATAACTTGATCATCCTTGGTTATAACCACATTCATTGTTGAAATAACTAGATTCACTTAATTAGTAAATTGTACTTTTGAAGGAGCAAAATCATTGCAACCTTTATAATAAATATATAAATTTCAATCATAATATCAAGACAGTAATAAAATTCATTTTCTTAATCAAATTCTCATAGTATTTATTAACATTCAAATGATGTGCAAAGTCTCTGGATGAGCTGATAAAGAGTTTTCTCCATGGCTAGAATATCTTGATTCGAACCAAACTCTAACGAGTAATTTTTAACCTAATTGTTATCAAAGATCAACTTCTATGTACCCCACCCACACACACAAAAAAATAAAAAAAATCAATAAATTAATGAAAACATTCGGAATTAAAATAACTATTCACATTATTATAAAACAAAATCAACAATTTGCCATTGCGACCCCTAAATATATCAATTTCTGATAGCCAAATAAATCACATTAAACTTTTAGAGGCCATAGCAAAAATTGCCTAATTGATATTTCAGCCCTTTTTTAAAGGAGAAGATGATGAATATAAAAATGTGCATAAAACAATAAATATCAAAATTTTAATAAATAAATAATAATAAATCATCATTTAAACTTTAAAAAATAGGCCAAATAAAAAAATATTATTTATTTATTTATTTATTTTTAAAATATGAGCCCAAAAGATAATCTCATTCAAATTTATAATTTAATAGTGAAAGATTACACCCTCAATCACTATCTGACAAATAAGACCGGGCCTTCATTTATTATTTTAGAACTTGAAAAAAAGCATTCAAGTGGATAGAATTCCTTTGATGATATATCATAATACATCTTATTAGGAAACATCGAACAACACAGTAGATTTTAGTCGCTTAAGCATATATATCAAAGCCCCCCCTCAACCACCACACCACCATGGAAGAGAACGAGAAGAAGAAGAAGAAGCACAAAGCCAAACACAAAGACCCAACCAACCCTCACTTCAAACCCACATCTGATGTCAAAGGCATTCGATTCGGCAGCCAATTCATCGTCAAATCCTTCACAGTCCGTCGCTCATCTCCATTAGAACTCCTCCGTCTCCTCGCCATCTCACCTTCTCATCACAGCCGCACCAATGGCCTCCCTTTCCCTTCCACAACCATGTACCTTCCCACCAACTTCACCATTCTCGCTCACCACGCATGGCACACTCTGACCCTCGGCCTCGGTACCAAAAAGTCAAAAGTTGCTCTCTTTGTGTTCGAGACAGAGACCATGAAGGCTGCTGTTGATAGAATTTGGCCTGCCATGATTCCTCTTGGAGATGTGAACAAGAAATTGATTCGTGGGCTCAGTGGATGTGAGATGGCAAGGTTTAAGTTCAGAAAAGGTTGCTTGACTTTCTATATTTATGCTGTGAGGAGATTGGGAGCCTCTTGTTTTCCCTCTGCTGATGATTTGAGGATAGTTTTGGAGTCTGTGGTGGCGCTTAAGGATTTCCTTGATCATACAGCTATGCTGGCTTTGCCGAGCCAGAAGAGCATCACCTTCCAGTCTGCTGTTTCAATGGCTAAATGAAGGAGATTGTGTGTTTTTGGGTGTCGGAGGCGTTCTTCTCTTCAAAGGTGTCTCCTTTCTTTGAAATTAATGGCCGAATTTCAGCAAGTTGATATTTTTTTATTTGTTTATTTTCCCTTTGAGCACATAACATTCATTCTTTCTACTCTTACATAGAAAATCAATGTATCTTTCTTCTTTTATTTCGTTTTGCCTTGTAAACTGCTGATACTCTTAATTTCTTTGATTAGTATTGAGAGGTTCTGTATTTATTTAAAAAGGATTTTGTCGTTTATTCTTTTCTTTCCTGCTTATTTACATTGAGGTAATGTTTTCAAATCTTCAGAGCAAATTCTGTGCATTAAATTTAGATCTTCATAGCGGAAAGTCTGATTATTCAATCTAATTTACATTGTTATTAATTGCAAGCCATTAAAGCTTGAAAGTGAAGAGTAGGTGTGATGGTTTGGTTACCTGTAACAAATGAAAGTGAGAAGTGGGTGAAGGGACACTCTCTAGATATTTGGTTTGCAGAAGAAGCCAAAAGCCACTTCATTCAATCAATTTTTTTTTTATTATTTTTATTTTTGGAGAACATTGTTGGAGAAACTCACCTTTTATATAACCCAAAGAGCTTACATCTATTTTGTGCAATAAAAACTAGCCAAATGAGACCAAAATGATGTATACTATATTTCCAATCAGATAACTATTTCTATCAAGTCCAGTTTGTTTCGACATTAGTATTTGGAAGCGAGCAGAGCCAGGTTCAAGTATTTGTCCAATCGGAAGTGGATGAAAATGAGTTTGTTTCTACTTTTAAAGCTTTCCTTCATAAAAGAAAAAAATGAGAAGTGCTTAATAATTATTTATTATCAATTATATTTTTAATTTAATTATCACATTTATAATTGTTTTAAAAAGAGAAATTGACATACTTACCACGCAATTTGTATATATTTGCATATTTAACACCAAAAATTTGATTTTTTTCACTTTTATGTCAATTTGGTATCATAAAACTATGCATGAAAAAGGTGAATTTCACTTTTAAAAAGTTAGTAATAATGATACTTTTATGTGATGTTAAAAATTCGAGTGTTTTGCATTTAAATATAAAAAATTAAGCGTTTAATATGTATGTACATGAGAAATGTGTGGTGCATATATGTAAATGCCCATTTTAAAAAATTAAAGGAGAGCCAAGTTTTAAATTTAATTACTCTTCACTCTTGATTTTTTATCCTACTGTCTCCTTAGAAGAATTATTACGTGTGGACAAGATAGGTGTACATAGTGCTTATTTGGTAGTATTGTGGTGGTATTGTGATGATATTCACCACAATACCATCAATCATAACAGACATGATCTGCACGTAATATTTCCTCCTCTCTTTAAGCTCTGGCTTCATTACTTGTTTCAAGGTTGGAATGTCACATCATGCAAATCAGCATCAATTAATTTCTAGAGCTAAGAAATGCACCCTTTTTTTTTTCTTGCTTAAAGAATTGAAATAGTTCCTAAATGGTTGTACTGATAACTGATTAAATAGGAGGAAAAGGGTGGTTGAATAATCATGAAGATAAAAAGCTAAATTCTCCACTATGAAAAAGTTGAGAGAGAGAGAGAGAGAGAGAGGATGAAGGTGGGGGACTCCATTTTCCTCCCCCACATATCCTTCTTCTCCTCCCTCACACAAAAGAGGAACATTATACATTATCTTTCAATCTTGTCATCCCTTTAATCATTCATGGCTAGACCCAACGCTGATAAAAAAAGTAATAAAATAAAAAGAGAATAAAAGAAGCCCTTTCAGGCTCTCCAATGGCATCATTGCAGTGCCATGTTCATGTGCAGGAGCATCTGTACATCATGGCATCCATAAATTGTGCTTACTAGTGAATTCTCTGAAGTTTGCTTGATATTTATAGAGTTGTGGTCATAAATTTTTGGTCCTTGTTCATTCCTAGCCATAAATGTTACAAAAGTCTTCTATATTTACATACCTAATGCCTTAACTTTAATATTTATATGTATAACTGGCATATTTTACATTGAATAAAAATGCAATTAACATTAACTTTCTTAAAGTGAAATATACATTTTCATGCATAAATTTTGATGAGATTATGATAGCAAGTTTTATATATGTAAATACGTAAGAAATGTCTTATTTATGTAAATTTCCCTAAAACAAATTGAATGATTGTGATTGTTTGATTGTATCTTTATAGTTACCATGATATTTGTAGAAGAACTTTTTTTTATGCAACACGTTGATCATATTAGTAATTGGCTTGTTTTTTTTCTTACTTGTTTTGATACTATTATTATTTTTTGTTTTATTTCTTATTTAACTGAAAATAAAGCATTCTCTTATTCTGAAGCAAAAATTAATATTTAGCCCCACTTCTTAAAAAAGTTTGGATAAATATTTTACTTCATATTCACAATTTTTCCTTAAACATGCAACAAAATAATTGAGATTAACGTTTCGTTTGAGAGAAAGTGGTGGTGTGGTGTTGCAACGAACATTGACGTGTCGTTTGGTGGAGCAGCAAACATTGATGCGCCGTTTGGTAGAGCAGCGTGGCGCAAGTGTCTCCGAGTGCTATTTCGCAAGAATGGTAACTTTTGGCCGATTTAAATCGCAGGTAGGCTCCTCCTTTTTGCCAAGGGGACTTTTAATGGAGCTTCGCCAAACGACGAAGCTCCTTCAAACAAAGTCTAAATTGCACCTCTCAATAAAGTATAATCACTGCTCAAAATTTTAATAAAAAAAGTATAAAATAAAATAGAAGTGAAATCCCAAAATGGCATTTGGTATTCCACACTAGGGTGGTTGGGTTCCAATTGATTAATGCATATCAGAGTAGAGTGGAATTTTAAGCAAAGTGGACTATTACTTTTAATGGCCACATGTTCCTGCTGAGCTTACTGTTCCTATTATATGAATTATACCTAATTTTGCAGCCAAACAGCATCATTGCTGCATATGACTCAACTCCTTTTTTAATTAAGCTTTGATATGTTTTAGGATTCATCAAATCAAACAATGACACTTCTTTATTTGCTTCCAAAATTTAATCTAAAATTTTACATCTTGCTACCATAAAAAGGAAAGGAAGTGTTGGTCAGAGTGTCCTAAATTAAGTTTAATTTGAACTGTGAGAACTTTTTTCCTAAAATCTATGAAAATTCTTCATCAAGCAAGACATACTTTTTTTATGCTGTAAGAAAAAATTGATTTCATTGCTATCTTGTAAAGGAAAGAGGGATATATTGTAACCCCTGAAATTTCAGATGCTATTTTTATTTCATGATAAATTAAGTTTCAATGTAAAGCTTCACTTTTACTAAAATCATTAAAAAGGGCTTTATTGATGTTGTGTGCATAAACAATTTTGATGATAGGATTGAATTTTACATCTTCGCTTGCACAAAAATATCACACACATATAAAAGGAGAGTAGTACAAAAAGAGGGAGTTAAATATATGTAAATGAAATGATATAAAATAAAATAAAATAGCAAATCGACTCAATTCAAATTATCTTTGTGTGGTTTAATTCTCATTTTCCTATGTCCATATCTAATTAGGATAGAGTTACACTACCCCAATTATGAAACCCAAGTACAAAAAGCTCCTTTACACCTCGAGTTGGTGGATAAAAAGAGTAATGAAATGTCATAACTACAAAACTTTATAAGAGAGTCTTCAATTAAACTCTTGAATCATTTCTTCATGTCTACTTGATATTTTATGATTACCAAAATCAATTTTACTATATGGATCCTTCCATTGTATCAATCCTATAATCACTTAAGTTTTAATATTATGTAATTGTTTATAGTTGTACATTTAACATCATTGAAATAAGCTCATAAATATCATGATCTCATGAAATTGACAATCTCTTCCTCCCCCATTTTTATATTAAATTATGTTGACTAATTCCTAGATTGAACTAAAAAATTGCCTTTTTTCGTAATAAATTAAATTCTAAGAGTAACATGATACAATAATATATGAATATAGATGCTCCTCTTAAATAATATAGCTAAGTCTCTCCCTAATATATGTATATAATATAAATATGATATTCAACTTATATATCTCTCCACTTTTGTCTACATGATAAATAAACACCAAAATGACGAGTGAAAATATGCATAGCAAATATAAAGCAACCATATAACCAAAAAACAAATACTATGAGCGATCATTTCGATTTTTCATTTTAGTTTGAAAAACATTTCCTTGCTCAGTTGTTTTATAAAAA
Organism: Phalaenopsis hybrid cultivar; assembly: GCA_002079205.1. NCBI lineage: Eukaryota > Viridiplantae > Streptophyta > Magnoliopsida > Asparagales > Orchidaceae > Phalaenopsis > Phalaenopsis hybrid cultivar. Next base: position 36,265 of record JXCR01071323.1, on the reverse strand, counting down.
TATCTACAAGAAGAAATTTGATATAAATAAATTTAAAAATAACTTAACCTCTAGAAATATGATTCATAATAATATAGAGTTTAATCTCACAAATACATTTATAACTTAATTATACTATCACTAGTTATTTTTGTAGTTAAGTATAGAGTCTAATCTCACATAAATATACTTAATCCTTTATAGTGGATGAATATATGAAGTTTGTTTTTTATTGTACTAAAGCACATGAAAAAATCTCAAAAATTGATAAGTGACACTTGTGCTTTTCTGATCAAGTTGCTTCTAATAAAATCAACATTATGGAGGCCTTATTAAATGTGAATCTCTTCTTATCAAATTCAAATCTTTCTTATGATCATGTAACATTGATCATATTAATTATACTAATCATTTATTTTTCCTTTCTTTAACTCCATTATATTAAAGATGTTTAAGTGCAGTGAACATATATCTAATTTATTCTCATTATAGCAATCTTTAGATAATTTATACTTAGATTCTCATAAATACTTATTATGAATCTTAAAAAAATAGATATTAAGCTATGCTTTCAACCTATAACTAATAGGATCATATCAATAATTGAGAAGTTCATATTAATTATCTTGATTCTAATTATCTTTGCTCAAATGTTGCAATCAAATGTGAAAAAAATGACAAATTTTGATTATAGTGATGCAAACTTTGATTAGTCTTCTATTATGTGCTACAAGCATTTAATATCAAAGTATTGCATTGTTATATTGCCCATACTATGAAGAAATATATACAATATAAAATTACATTGTTTATTTCATAACCAAAACATACTTTGGTCTACATTCAATAAAAATAAGTACGGTGCGTGTAAGGTCGAAACCCTTAAATTCCTAAATANTATATATATATATATAAGATGGACAAAAGCATGTGTTTGTCCCCTTCATTTGTGTTAATTTGACCCAGATGGATTCGAACCCGGGACAGATGGGACTTATGCCGAAGCTGTCATCCAACAGGCTACCAGTTGTGCGCATACATACATACATACATACATACATACATATATACATACATATAATAATTACTAGCTACTGGAAGGCTAATAAGAGTCAAAGAAGGGTGTAGGTGTGAGTTAATCTAAAGGAAATAAAGAGGGAAAGGTCTAGGTTTACTAGAGAAGTGGAGGAAAGGAATTGTAGAGGTTGTATGTTCAAGAAACCCAGTGAACCTTAGAAGGCAGATCTATGGCTAGGATTTTTGGAGAATCCATGAGATGAATTTTATGTTGTACGGATTAATGTAATTCAATTTGGTGAGTTATATAGAAGATATGGGGCTTGGTAGAAGATGGTGGATGATTAAAAGTAACTTAACAAAATTTTAGAGAAAGTTAAGGGACCAAGACAAAGTTTTCTATATGATTACCTTTGTATGACGATTTGGGAGCTAGAATGAGTGATAGGGTTTAAAGGAGAATTAAATGAGATAATAATGGAGTTTATTTTAATTTTTGTAATATAATAGCAACAAAATAAAGTAACTATCACCAAAGACTTAGAAGAATTTAGCCTTCGAGCCAACTTCGAGAAAAAATGCATAATAGAACTTTCAATCTTTTCCTAAAATCATTACGATGGGCTTTACTATTGTTGTTGTATGCTTGAAAATTTTTGATGATAGGATTGCATTTTACATCTTAGCTTGCACAAAAATATCACACCCGTATTTAAAATGAGTAGCACAAATAGAGGGTATTAAATCTCTACTTGAAAACTACTTGTATGACAAACCAGGTTGGTGGTGAATTAGTGTTTTAAAACTTTTCTTGAAATCGACAAAAAAATTACCAAACAAAATAAAAAAGAAGCTATATGCAAATGAGAAGATATAAAAAATAAAATAAAATAAACAGTAAGTTGACCCAATTTAATTGATATCTAATCCCCTCCCAGACATGAGTTACTTTACCCCAATTATGAAAAAAAAAAGTATAAAAGCTCCTTGACACCTTAAGTTGGTGGGTAAAAGTGTAATGAAATATCATAACTACAAAACTTAATAAAAGAGTCTTCAATTATGCACTTGAATCAATACTTCATGTCACCTTGATATTATATGATTACCAAAATCAATTTCACCATATGATCTTTGCATTGTATCAATCTTATAATAGCTTAAGTTTAAATATATATAATTGTTTATAGTTATATATTTAATATTGTTACAATATGCTTATAAATATCATGATCTCATGAAGTTAATAATCTCCTTCTTCCCCATTTTTATGGTAAATTATGTTGATTGATTACATAGATTGAACTAAAAATGGCTTTTTTTCTTAATGAATTAAACTCCAACAGTAACAATGTAAAAATATATATGAAAAAAGATGCTCCTCTTAAATAATATAGCTAATTCTCTCCCTAATCTATGTATGTAATATAAATATAAAATTCAACTTATATATTTATCCTCTTTTGACAACATAATATATAATTACCAAAATGACGAGTGAAAATATGTATAGGAGATATAAAGCAACAATATAACTAAAAGAATCAAATATTATGATCTATCATTTCAATTTTTCATTTTATTTTGCAAAAACTTTCTTTGCTTGGTTATTTATAAAAATATCTACAAGATGAAGTTCAATAGAAATAAATTTAATAATAGCATAACCTATAGAAATATGATTCATAATTATATAGAGTCTAATTATACAAATTAGTGTTATAACCTAATTATTTGGTCACTAATTATTTGTTTAGCCAAACCACAAGGGACTATAGTTTTGTCTTCATAAATATACTTAAGACTTTATAGTGGATAAATATATGGAGCTGGTTTTTTTTGCACTAAGGCACATGAAAAAATCTAAAAAATTAATAAGTGACAATTGTGCATTTTGTTATCAAGATTATTCTAATAAAATAACCATTATGGAGGCCTTATTAAATGTGAATCTCTTCTTATCAAAACAAAATCATTTTTATATTCATCTAACATTGATCTTATTAATTATACTAATCATTTATTCTTCCTTTATACAACTCCATTATATTTAAGATGTTTAACTTCAACTAACTTAAATCTAATTTATTTTTACTATAGCAATCTTTAAGAAATTTATTTTTAGAATTGACCACATTGTCCGTTACTCTAATTATGATTCTTGTTTACTCCACGACAACGGAGCCAAAAACTTGACAGTGACTTTATATATGCTTAAAAATATCTAAAAGATTTAATTCCTCAGCAACTGTACCAAAACTTAATAACAATTATAGATTCGATAAATATGGATGTAATAAGATTTAATTCCTCAGCAACTGTACCAAAACTTAATAACAGTTATAGATTCGATAAAGATGTTTAATTCCTCAGCAACTGTACCAAAACTTTAATAACAGTTATAGATTTGATAAATATGGACGCAATAAATATTCAATAATTGTAAAGTCACACTTATCAACACAAGTATACGTATCGCTCGACTAATATAGGGTTCTAATGGAGTCCTAGATATCGATCCCAGAAGGAGTAAGATGAGAACTATGAACTAAGATTTTAGAAAAGCAATACTTTAATCACAACAAGGAAGTTCAATTTGTTTATCTGTCACTAATAGGCAATTGAAATAAATATTTAATTTTAATAACTATTAAATAACTAATTATACTAATGAAGGCTCGAATGTGATATCCAATATATAAGGAAGCATCATTCTCCTTGTCAAGAAATTATAGTGAATGGATAAAGTGAATTAAATCAAATTATATTGTGTCAAATAGGAGCATACATATTCTTTACCCTTTGGTCCAGATATAAAGAATATTGACTAATCCTACGCTTGTTTACTGAATCCGCGGCTAGGCTGGGAGGATACCGGCTCTTACTTTGGAGCTCTCACGTTCCCCTCACCTGAGGGCTAACATCTACACTTCAACACCCAAACGATATAATCGAATTGAGGATTTAAGTCTGTCACTCTAAAATCTCCAATTCTACGCCCGATAATTTTATTTCCCTATTTATTTGCACCCAACTTCTAAGGGCTTTGACCTCCCTGAATCTTTGATATAATATTCACTTTAGTTGTAAAACTTAACATATTTTAACAAATCAATTGACTAGATTGAAAGTAAACTAAGATCGAAGTGAAAAGTTCATCACAATTTCTTAAACATTTTCATGACTTCACCAATTCAAATCACCATTTCACAAATTTTAAGACAAGGAGAAAGATAGAGAAAACTACTCAGACCTCATGGGAAAAACACAACCAAACTCGAAAGTCGTATATAAAATCAAAGTCATACAAACTACAACAATAAATAAACTTATCTCTACTTTCTCCCCAAGAAAACTCCTCGAAGTTCCTCTGAATCTTTTCCTTTCTTTAGAGCACACAGAATTCCTCTTCGAAGCGGCAAGGAGGAAGAAATTTCTCACTTTCCCTCCCCTCTTACAATCTTTCGAAGAATTCCTCACAATTTAGACTCTCTACACTTGTTTTACACTTCAATTTTGAGTCTCTCCCCCTCTATTTTCGGCCAAAGTCTTCTCTTTAAAGATGTGGATGAGCTTTCCGAAGAGTTGCCTAAGCATCCCTTCAAAATTTGTCCTCATCCAAAGCCTAGTTGGACATAACCGCCGAGCTCGTCGTCAGCGGCCTCGAGGGCGCCGTCTGCGGACCTTCTTAATGAGTTAATTCTAGAGTCTCGGGAAAATCTCGCAAGCATCCCTTCAAAATTTTTCCTCATTCCAATTAATCTCGTCGTCGGCCACCGTTAAAAATAAGTGTGATTTAGGATTATTAAGCATAGACTAGAAGAACAAGTGAACACTTAATCATTTAATGGACTAGAAATATTGTCTTTAAAAAATTGCAATCATATAGGGGAAAGAGGATCCTTGAAAGAATTTACAGGGTTAAGCAAAAAATTAACTATAATATGAGGATCCAAAGCTCTTATGTCAAAGAATATAATGAGTACTTATTCTTGATTGTCAACATTAAGTTTGGAATTCATTAGGAGAATATTGAAGATTCACGTGATCTAATTCAAAGATGCATGATTTTCTTATTAGAGAACATAACCTTATTAGATTTGACTTATTTAAAATTAAAAATTTAGACACTTCCAAAACTTTCATCATTTTTAACTAGACTTAGGGTTAGTAAACTAGTACTTCGACCAATTCAAAAATTAACAATGTTCAGGAATAATATTTGGACTCTAAATCTATGTACTACTTGTTCTACATGTATACTTGATGATATCCTATATTTTATAGCATTTTGGTGGGATCAATACATATGTCGCGGTGGTTTTGCATCAGTGATTCAAAAAGAGCACTAGTATGAGTATTCTTGATAAACTTAGCAGAAGAGTAAGCCATATGTTGAATTTACATGATCATCTCTAAACGATTGATATGATCACAAGAGCCCGATGAGCCATCGTTAGGATTAATTACTATAGCTTGAACATTACTAGGGTAGGTCAATGAAGATTATCATTGGTGATTAGCGATAATCCATGAGAATCACAGAGAAGGGCAGAGGTGTTTAACCTACCCCCATACATGGTATTTTTCTCATAATAAATAACAATTTCATCATGAGGACATGTCATAGAAAACTATAAATGTGAGCCACAAAATGAGTTGTTACGAGCATAAGTTAGCTATAATGAGTTTATCATAAGTTAACCATAATGAGTTTACCAAACTTCAATTGACCATGAAGTCACCTGACATCAATTGATAGATCAACCATGCCAACTAATCGCAGAGACTGAATCAGGTGTACGATATCAGTCAATCACAGTCAATCAGCATCAATCAGCATCAATCAATTAAACTAATTCCATCCTTAGAAAGCAATGAAACCCGCATAGATAAACTAAGTTGCTACAAATGAGGCATTAATGCATTGAAGCAAAATTTAATTCAGCAAAAAATAAACAGTCACAATCATTCAAGATGAATAAGAATATCTTTAATCTTGTGTTGCAGCTCCCTGATTAAGTTCAGCGAATCTCATTCCAACCCTCATGGAATGCTTCAAAAATTTCTCAGCGCACCGTCGAACGCATGTTTCTTCTTGCTTGTCGAGAGTCTTGCGTCGAAAGCTGTCTACACAGTCATTGAAGCATCTCTCCACAAGTGAATTGTACATTCTCAAACTGCAAAGAAACAGAGAACGGAAAGTAAAATGAATACCTTAATTACTTATGATAGATGATTTAAGGCATCTAATGATATGATCAAAAGCAAACTTTGGGTGTTCCAAAACAGCATATTCTATCACTAAATATCATACAAAATCATATAAGCTTAGCAATAATATTTGGTAGAACTATTATTCAGTATAGTCCCTGGAAGAAACAAAGCCTTTCTTTGCAAGAGAAAAAAGAGGTATTTCGGTTTAGAAAAATAAATTATCTTTCAATTTTTAAACATATGGTTTATTTTGTGAGCCAAAATGATACAAAACTTTGTGACATTGGCAAAACAAAACATACATATGCACGCGCGCGCACGCACACACGCACAANAGCACATCTTCCTACTTATCATATGTTTGAATAAGATAAAAAAAAATTATGTAAATATATATATATATATATGAAGACCACCCATTTCAAGGACCTTTATGAAATTTCAAAAAGAGATGAAATAAAAAATTTTTAATTTTTAAAAATGGGTACTGAAGTGTGTCTAAAATCCCTGGAAAAATATGTTAATCTCCTCTATTAGATATTTCACAGAGCTAGAAAATATGCATCATGGAAATTCACTTTATTATAAGCTTATACCAAAAAATTAAAATCAAGTAACGTGTAATATTATCCAACTTAATAGATTTAATATAAAATCACATAAAAACTCACCTGTTTCATCCTTACATTAATCACTACTATGAGTCAAGCTCACAAAAAATAGGCTTACATAACAAGAACTAAATAATATAAAAATATTGGAGAGAAATTATAATCATCATTAGTTTTAACCTAACTAGTTAATCGCTATAAGAGTTCTCATTATTTATTTATTCTTAGTAAGTGTTGCAAGAGATGCTAACCTTATTCCTCACATCATTTTTAACAAATTTATTGAAGTTACCCTGATCAATCCCCTTCTTCCAAATCATGCAACACTAACTTTATCTATCAGTTTAATAGGTTTATTTTCTATCCATCATTACTGATATTCAAATCACTCACTTACAGTTTTAATTACTTGAATTTCAATAAATGACACTCATCGTCATTCTTCTAACAAGGGAATTCTTTAATTTATCCTTAATCCTCTGGAGTTTTTCCACATATTCATAAAAAAATTCGAGTAATTATAATTTAACTAACACCACTTTTCATGCTCAACTTAACTAACACCACTTTTCTGTTACAAACAGATGATCCATATATCATTGTCGGCCTAATTATAATTTAGGAATATATCTTTTGAATCTCCATTATATCCACCATGCACATATTGCTTGTGAGATAATAATCCATTTAAACTATCCATCCTTAACTTTAGAATTTGTATTCTCATATGCATCCTCATTTCTTTATATAACAGATCCAACATGTTTAGGCTCATTTGGCAATCTTGTTACACAAGATTGTGAAACATCAAGCCGGAAGAATGAAAGGTTCAAGGTTCATTGGTTCAATCGAGGTTGAACCGGGGGTTGAACCGGGTGACATAATAAATATAAAAATTAACTAAATATGACATAAATATCATAATAATGATATATTACATGCAAATACTAATTAAAAAGTGATCAACATTGCATTATAAAACATATAACACATAAAAAATAAATTCAATAATTTTAAATATAAAAATATTTAATATTTGAATGACTACCCTCATATTTGTGAGCGCTATTTACATACGGAATACACATTCCACAAAATAACATTCCAATAACTTAGTTATTGTGGGTAACCTATCAATACATTACGCGGTTCCGAACTCATATTTTTTACTGTTATTCGGAAGTTTTGTCAGGTTAATGGGGGTATTAACCCCAATAACACAATCATAACCCTCCAATACCTCCCGAATAACCTTTATATGCACGCAACTTTGTGTGCGTACTACGTACATAAATATTTTTCCATATTTGTAGTCAAAAACTTTCTTTGAAATCTTATATTTTATAGTTCCTTCAAGATTTGATAATCTAAAAGTAAAATAAAGGTGAGAGAAAATTAAGATTAATTAAAAACCAAACAAAACTTGAAAGCCACAACCACAACTTCTTCTCTATACTCCTCTTATAATATCAAAAATCACTATCCAATGAGGATAAAATAAAACATTATATTCCTCTAAAACACTGCTCCATTTTAATCACACGACTTTATCTATATAAATTAGACACATTTTTTTTTATAATAAATCAAATAAGTTATAATAAATATTAGTTTTATGCAGAAATTAACAATGATCACCCCAAAAATATATTACGATTTTAAATAAAAATATAAAATATCTTTCATATTGTTGTCGTCCACCAAATCATTCATGAAAAAGAATACAATGCAGTTTTAAATAATATATATAATAATAATAATAATAATCAGTCATTAAAAACTGCAGTCAGTTCAGCGGTTGACAGGTTCATCCCCAATTTTCAACGGTCCAATTCCGGTTATTCAAAATTCGGTTATCTCTAGCATCCGGACCGACTGCTCTACCGGTTCACAGTCCGACTAGTCCAACCGGCTGATTTGATCTGGTTTTAACAACCTTTTTGTTACATGTTCTGTTGTGTTGTGTTATTTTGTATTTTATTGTTATATGTTGTCAAGTCAAATAATTATTTGGTAAAATTATTATTTAGTTTGGTCTCTGAGGTGTTCTAATAAATGAATTAGTTTGGATATATAATTATTGTAGCAAAAACATAAATAGTTAAACAATCAAAATGAAATTTATTAATAAAAAAATAAAACAAACTGCAACTCTTTATGCATTTTTTGCTTAATTCAAATAGAATAATTATTAATTGATTATATAACAATTTATGGATAGTTATAGACATAACTATTTTTCGAAAAATAAAACTTTATAAAGTCTATCCATTAAAAAAATCATTTTTACCTACTTAATGAATTTTGATATTATTTTTTAACAAAAGTGTTTTTGTGAAAGCATCCCATATTTTAGTTTTCATATAAAAGAACTTACACAGTGATGGTCTACCCTTCACCAAACATTAAAATTGATTCGGTTACCAAGCCTAATCAAGTATTAAAAGCAATCCCAAGTAATAAAACCTATCAAACCTAAGTATCAATTTTCTTCTATAATATTAATTGATAAGTATTAATAACATACCTATAAAAATGGTTTTTTATACCTATGTTATTCTACATAATCTACGACATCTCTATTCTAAATATTTTCTCCATTATTCCAACTTCTAATTTATTTCAACAAATGTATCAACAAAAATATACACCAAGGCACTTAACTTTGAATATCCTTTATTAGCGGATTCATAATTAATACAAAAACATTTAAATTCAATGTTGATCCTTGACAACCATATAGTAAATAAAAACTCATTGATCACTCTAAAATCACTTCCAAATCTAATCAATGTTCCATCATGTCGTATCTTTATTAGCTTTAACACACAAATGATAAAACTTTATATATTAATTAGCCACAAATCAAATTTCGTAGACTCATCATACGTTTGAATAAGATCAATAAAAATTAAGTGAGATCTTCTCTGGTCGCTCTATAATTATTATTATTTGTCTCAACACAAGTTTTTTCCCTAGCACATCTTCCTACTTATCATATGTTTGAATAAGATAAAAAAAAATTATGTAAATATCTTCCCTTGGCTTTCTATACTTATTAATAATTGTCTTAACACAAAAGTTATTTCCCTAGCACATCTTCCTACTTGAAAATTGGCTTGAACTATTAAGATTCTTTCAAAATAATGTAACTTTTCTAGGTCTATGTATCAATATTTGCTCATAGCTTTACTGTATGACTAGGAAGTTTCATTTTTAGCACAATATTGAACATATCTTCTATTATTAAATATTGGTATCAAAATGATTCTCTAATTATTTGGTGTCATCACAATCTACAAAATTTCATTGAAAATATTTGTTAACCAAACCATCAGTATGTATTACTCCAAATTATATAAATATCATAAAGACCTAATACTTTACATCTATCAATTTTCATCAAAGTCAACTCTTTTTTTAAACAATCTAGAACACGTCTTATTATTTTGTTCATCATGAGCTTCTAAATTTTTTTTCCCTTGCACTCTTATTTAATAATTGTTCAAATTAGCATTTCTATTTTTTATTGATTTCTTCATATTTAACCATAATACGATTAAATTCACTTCTAATGCATTTAACTTGATCAAAATCATTATGTTTTTAATGTTTGTCTTAGCGGTAGTTTGGTTGTAAGAATCCTAAATTCATGTATTTTTAAAATACAAAGAAAAGAAATGCAAGGCAGCCTGCACAACCAGCATGTTTGAGTTTTAATAAGATTAATACTACAAAACTACAAAACTACAAAACTATTTAATTTTGTTTGGTTAGGCGTCAGTGTTCATCATTTATGTTTTCTTAAAACCTTTTATATCTGTGATTTAAATCCAATTTATAGAATAAGAAATACTTGAAAAACTTCATAAATTAAAAAAAATGAAAAATCAAAGTAATTTGCATATAGAAAAAAAAATAAAAAAATAAACCTTAGATTTAACACATGAAGGGGCCAAGACAAAAGTGGGATAGGGGGGTTGGTGGTTGGTAGCAGCTGGCTAGGGCGGTCAATAGTCAGCACATAGAGGGCTAAGGTGGTAACAATCTATATATATAGGGCAAGGGCAGCCATGGTTGGCATGGTGATGACTTGAATCAGACAACAATCAATGCAATGAGGGCTAGTGGGGAAACATGTTGCATAATGATGGGCCTCTATGGTCAACAAGCAATGAATACCATAAGGAGAGCTTCATCGAACTTATGAGAGCTTGGGCTGGTAATTTTAGAGATAAAATTAGGCATAAATAGTGTTGCAACCATGAATTTTGAATTCTTTTCTCCTCTCAAAAAAGCTCTTCAGAGTGGTGGGCAGCACCTAGCCGATATGGGGCTTTTTGTCCGTGACATTCTCCTCCACCCAATCATCTGACGTCCTCTTCACGGATCGGCTCCTCCAAGAGTCTCACCGGATCATAGAGAGTCCACACACTTGACAGACAATAATCTGCTCTAGTAACACTTGTCACCTCCCAAAAAAGCTCTTTGGGGTGGTGGGCAGCCCAGGACTTAAATACTGTTCTTCGGCCCTACATCTAGCCGATGTAGAACTTTTTGTCCGTGACCACTCCATAAAGAAAATTTAGAATAAATAAGATATGAGCCTTTCGGGATATCTAGAATGTTTTAAAATTTTGCTATGTACTTTGTTTTAAACAAAAACCTAAAATATTAAAACATAAAAAAATAAAATACATTACACCATTAATGTAGTAAAACAAGCAGTCCCTTAGTGTTCAATATCTCATTTTCTCCATCCTTGGTATCAAACTTATAAACAAATCGTGAAAAAATATTGATCATTTTTATTTTTCCATGAGACACTTCGTCGGGCTTCTAGTTTTACGCCACCGTTCAAAAAATTATTTATTTTTCTCAATAATATTTTATACTTTTCGCTGATTATATCCTTCTTGTGTTTGAACATAAGGAGAAGTGACCAAGTATTTCCTATTTCAGTTGGATTACAACAGGGACCGGCTTTAAGCCCATATATTTTTGTTTTAGTGATGGATGTTCTTACTAGACATTTACAAGAGGGTGTACCTTGGTGTATGGTTTTCGATGATGATATTCTTCTTGTGGATGATACTAGAGAGAGTTTTAAGAAAAACTTGAATTATGGAGGCAAATTTTAGAGTCTAAAGGCTTTCATTTGAGTAGATCTAAAATTGAAGGCATGGAATGTAATTTTAGTAGTAGTAGATGTAGCGGCGGGTTGTCAAAATGGGAGATCAAATCATTAAAAAGAGTAAGCATTTTAGATATATCAGATCCATTGTTCAAAGTGATGGTGATATAAAAGGGGATGTTATTGGTAGAATTCAAGTTGATTGGTTAAAGTGGACGAATGCATCGAGCCTATTGTGTGATAGAAGAGTACCACTTAAACCTAAAAGGAAAATTTTATAAGATTGTGGTAACTGCAATGCTTTAAGGCACAAAATGTTCCTTGTAAAAGAGAAGCATAAAACAAAGTGTTGTTGAAAATGGCCAAGTGAATGAGTGGTTTTGCACTTAGAGACAAAATGCGAAACAAATAAATCTATAGGGTTGGAGTAGCTCTAATGGCTGACAAGATTAGAGAGTCATCTTAGATGGTTTGGTCGTATTAAACGTCAACTATCTGATGGCACAATTAGAAGAGTAGATGTTTTAGATTTCATTTATGTTAAAAAAATAAGGGTAGACCTAAAAAGACTTGGGCATGTTGTATAAAAAATGATCTAGATTTATTAGAATTAAATAAAAATATGACACTCAATGGAACACAACGGAAAAAAATGATTCATGTAGCCGACCCCGCTTTGTGAGATAGAGACTTGTTGTTGTTGTTGTTGTTGTTGAAATAACATTTTATACTTCCTTATTCGGCCAATAAATCTTAATCAATATATAACTTATTCTATGGCAATTTTCCTAATAAAATTAGGAATCTAATCTCAAACTAGAATTGGCTCAATTAAAGAGCATTAATTTTGCCTCTCTTAGAAAGCTATTTTACAATATTGATAATCGGTGGCCTCTTAAATTTCATCGCCTTATATTATGGCAATTACTTCATTTGATTTATTTCTTTATGCTATGCATCAACAACTACATTTTATTATTGTTTTTATTCTCTTGGAGTCACGTTACAATATATGGGAAAAAAACATTGAATTAAGGAAAAAACTATGTGATATAAGGGCTTAAGTTTTTAAAGTGATTAAGTATTCTAGTTCTTTAAAGTGTATGCTAATTATTGTAAGATCATAGGTGCAAACTCAAGTATAAATTCCTATATTGCATTTCTACCCCATATTATATGCCTACCATGAATTCTTTCATACCCCAACCTACTTGAACATATGTTGTAATTCATCCATCTCCTACTAAAACTAATTTTTACAATTAGATAGGATCCAAAATGAAGACTAAGCCACTAACAATATTTATAATGTCATCATCAAAAGCTAATTTAACATTAATAACTCAATCACTAACACATTTCATCTCAATAATGACATTTTCTAGCTCTTTATCCACCATCTCAATATCCATCATCTCAATCTCATCCATATTTTTAATAGTTTTCGCATATATAATAAATCAAAACCTTCTAAATATGTATATTTCTTCAATCATTGTGTTCACTAATCCCCTTCTCTTCTCATCACAAGTCCCAAATTTTATGTTTAAATCGACTTTTAAATTTAGACATTCAATATTCCACATTTTTTAAACAAAATTGGGTTAAGTTGAGGCATGTCACTCCTGGGTAGCATCCTAGCGAATCCTAAGCCTACTTTAATCACAATAATCTTAAATTTTGGTGTGTCAGTTAGAAGTGATGCCTTAACAATCCCCCGACTACATTTCAGTACAAATAGGACTTTAGACCATCACCTAACAAAATTTAATCTTAAATTTATCACATTTGTTTTAGCGATCCTAAAGATTGAATGCCAACCAAAATTCAATCCTCAACCTTTCGCATATGATTACATAAGAATTGGTGAGATAAGAAAAATTAGTGATTAATTATTTTCGAAGCTTCCTTTTAGTTCAACTACTTCATAAAAGCTGCTTTATGAGAGAAGATTTCCGCCTGTAAATCATTTTGTGGCAAACAATAAAGTATAAGTGAGTGCATCTTTTGAGCATCATTCCTACCAAATTTTATTTTTAAAAAAGAATAAGCATATCACCTATGAAGAGTGAATGTAATCATAAGACTAAAGCATAAAATGACATGGTAAATATTCAAAAACAAAGTAAAAATGACAAAGATTTGTGATATTATAAATGGTGGATGTTTAAAAGTTAATAATAACATGAAGATGAGCATAAGATCAATATTTATGGTGATATCATAAAGCACAAAACAAAAAACCCTGTCAACTGAAATGAAAGGAAATAAGAGTAGAGAAAGAATCAAAGGGAGAACCTAAAATAAAAATAATGTGATTATATAATTGGTCAATAGCAGAAATTGCAACCAATTGGTAAACCATTTTGTGGCTTTCAATAAAGTAAATTACGTACATCTTTGGAACATCATTACCAAAAAAAAATAATTTTCAAATAGAATGAGTATATCACATATGAACAGCGAAAAAAAAAACATAAAACTCCAATATAATATGAAATAAATAGTAAATTTTCAAAATCATAGGAAAAAATGCCAATGATGGATGTTTAAAAGCTAACAATATTAGCATGAAGTTGAGCATATGCTTGATATTTAAAGTAATGTTATGCATCACAAAACATAAAACCAAGTCGAGTGAAACAATATGACAAGAAGAGATGGTGATAAAGGGAAAGAATGAGAAGGAGAACCTAAAATAAAACTAATGTGGCTATAAAATTGCCCAGTAGCGTAAATTGTAACCATTTGATAAGACAAGCATGTGTGTAAAAAGGAGCGTTAAGGAAGTTTTGGTGTCATATACAAGAAAAACAAAATTATGCATTAAACAGAATGTTGGTTATTGTACTCCTATTTGTCTGATAGTTCAAGTATCCAAATATGTTCTACTTTACAAAATGATTAAAGGGAACTCAAAAGTGTAAACCTTAGAATACTAAAACAAAGAAATTTTAAAATTTTCTTAGTACTTTTAAAATTTTCTTAGTAGGCTCATTCACATAAAAAGCCAATTACGAATGCAGATTATGTATATAAACCCTCCCAAAATCCTGCTCCGATCGCAGCTTAATGCAGTGGACTGAAACATAGTACGACCATCATTCTGCAAATAGTATTTTGTTAGTATGATTTAATAAATCCCTAAATCCTTAAATCCAAAAATCAACCTATTCCTTGGATTTAGTAAATCTAAATTTAGGCAGAATCTAAGGCAAATCTGGATTTAAATCCGGAAAAATATGTAAATCCATCGAAATTCTACTTTTGTTGTTTGACTGGATTTCGTAAACCTAAATCCTATTAAAAACCCTCTACCAAACAACCCTGTAACCTAAAAGCAAATTAGGCCTCCTACGAATGGCAACTCTTCTAACCTACCTGTCAAATATCATCATTTAGAAAATCGGTATTGATTGCTAACAAGAGATGAAATCATGACAGGCAAACAGAAACATTTACACTGAACTATACCAGTAAATTAAATAGACCGTATGATGATGAGCCCTATAAATATAATAACAACATGAAATGGTAGCTCCCCAAAATTGAACTCACAACAAGTAAGAAAAGTTGTCATACTATAAACTGCTACAGTAAAGTGGACAGGCTCCATAATGTAGATAGCACTCTTGGACATAAAATGAAAGGGTAGCTCCTCGAAACTAAATTCAACCTTCCCTGTCTCTGCTTCACAACACAGTTTCAATTTCAATAAAATTGGAGACAATCTTCATACCAGGCATTATAATCTCTTCTCATTTATATTCTTTAGTTTTCAATAAGTCTCATACCTTTAAAATTGCAGGAACAAAGTGATAGTGAAACTGTCCCATCTTTTAGTATTCTTTAACATAATTATTAGAAATTCAATGTTTCGTGACACCATCAAGACCTAGTACTTATCTTAAAAAAAATCTTTATAAGCAATTTCATGACATAAATCTTTAGTGTCGGCATCAAAAGGAAAACAGTAACCTCCACAATCGTCATTCCCAGCAGAAAGAGTTGAGAACTCGAGGAATGGACAAATTTCCTCCGAATTTGTAAAAATGAACAAAAAAAACCTAGCGAAAGATGGTTTTTTACTCATCCGAATCCACCAAAATCATTGATTATAGAATTTCAAGACTTTAATAGAAAATCCAGCTCAATATACGCTAAAAAAGGTTATGAAGAACCTGTCCCGTATCTGGAGCTGATCAATCATCGTGGACATTCGAGCTTTGTCCTCCTCTGGGAGGTTATCCAGATCGCCGAGCATGCTCTTGTCCATCTTTTGGAACTTTCCTTCGCTTCTTTCCTTGTTCTAGGGTTTTAGATCGACGCGAGCGAGACGAAGGATTTAGATCCTTCTTTAGCACGAACCGTTCGATTGCCGGATCCCCTGCGCGCAGAGTAAGAGAAGATGGACGGCTCATATTTATAATGAGAGGTATTTAAATACATAACGCCCATTTTTTTTTATGTGTTTACATATCGAACATCAAAATTTTATTTTTAATGTTACTATCATCTAAATATTTATAATTCTATCAAAAATGTCATTATTATTATTATTATTATTATTATTATTATTATTATTATTATTATTATTATTATTATATAATATTGTGTGTAAAATTGAAGTTTGGATAAAAGAATCCGATTTTAAAGTTTTAAAATAACACTATTTTCATCTCGTTTAATATCTTATGTGACTTATGGGAGCCTTTCTAAATATTAACAAGCCATGATTTTATTGTCAAATTTAAATTTTGTGCTTCTTTTATTCAAACTATTGTATAATGTTTAAAATTATTGTAGTTTATAATTGAGATAAGTCATCAGCAAATTTTCATTATTTCACATGAATTTCAAGGTATGACATAAATTTTGAGGCATTTTCTTAGCGAGAAACGTTCAAACTCAAACTAAAAATCATACAGGACAATAACTCAAACTTATAGATAAACTGATCGGCTTGAGGGGACGAACCCTATGACACCAATATTAAATCAATCCAAGTTTAATCACACTTGGATCAAGTTAGTAAACACCTTTGGAAGCTTTGTGTGCTTAGAGTCAAATAGATTCCAAAATTGACAATCTTATAGTCAAATCTATTGTCTCAATGTGACGAATCCAATGAGTCTAGGATTACTCAATTCTGACATTATTAATCACTTAAATGTCCATAACATGTCATCCGATCAAGGGACTCATTTTGGAGTCGTCGGATAGAGTAGTCTGGATTTCTGTCTTATTCACATGGGATGTCACTTCCAGTCTCTATAAATAGATTCATACTTCTCTCATGAAAGGAGACTAGGTGCTAAAGGGAGATAGACCTAGACGAGAATGAGTGGAATCCAAGGGCAGTTATGGATTCAATGACCTGGCAATCACTCCCATAATTGCCGACCACCATCTACCCAGCTCGTCGGCCACCGTCAATTACCATCGGTCACCCCTGCTCGTTCCCATTGGTGGACCCTGTGAAGTAACCACATACCTAATGTGGAGTAATATTGTACTTTACAATGAAGCCTCAGGGTATTAACATCGTACATTTTGAAGTAAAAAAGTACTTTACGGCGTAGCGAAGTGTCTTGAATAATATGCAATAATATACTTAAAAGACAGCGTACTGAAGCTTCGCCGCTCACTTCCAATAGCAACCACTCTCAACCATTGTACAATGATCCCTTCTGCGTACGAACAATGTAATTTGAAAGACTTTGAACTATTTCTCGTTTGTGGGACAATGATTTATACTTGTACTTACAAGCTTATAATGGACCTAAGCCAAATGAATTTTTTTTTCTTCTTTTCGGATTTTCCAGTTAAGAACTTCTGATATCTTTACTTGTCATTTTTATTATCTATGCATGTGTTGGATTTTCGTATAACGCTAAGACGCTAAAAAATTATTCTATTGTCGTGAATCTTCTAGCACACAACAAATACATATTTATTAATTTTCTCATGTACATCACTCAAATTATGCAAACAATATCCGGCAAAAAGCAAAAATGCTATGAAACTAATATACATACTATTGAATAATGGTAAAGACGTATAACCAATTTTCCAAAAAAATTAAGAGAAATACATGCATACACACATTTTTTGTATATTTACATATATAATACTAGATATTTATATTTATAATATTTTTGTGTCATAAAGGATACATAAAAAGATGCATTTTGTATCTAAAATGTATTGATATTTTTATTTAATATTAAGGATTTAAGTGCATTGCATGTAAATATGAAAGTTTGGGTCTTAGATATATAAATATCTAAGAATTATGTGATATGTTAATAAGTTCTCTAAAAACAAAATGATAAGAAATTACAATTATGCATACAATGAAATTGTCATATGTTGATATTAATGGGGCTGTCAAAAAAGCTCGTTGTTCGCGAACAGTTCGTGCTTGGTTCGTCAATGATTTTTTGTTCGATTCGTTCGATAAGTAAACGAGACGAACGTTAACAAATTGTTTTTGCTCGGTTAGTTAAACGAATCAAACACGAGCAGTGATATGTTCATTCGTGTTCAAATTGTTATTGTTTGAAATATAAAATAATTTTAAATAATTTTATATAAAAATTTTATGATATTTTAAAAAATTAAATTTTATAAATTATAATATAAAATAAATTAATAATAATAGTATATTAATATACTATATTAGTAATATACTAATATAGATATTATATATTTATCTAATATAAGTTATATAATTAATATAATATATTATTTATATATATTAATATCAGGAATGTCAAACTGGCTCGTCGTTCGCGAACAGCTCGTACTCGGCTTGTTCATTAAGAAACGAACACGAACAACAACTTCACAAACAATTTCGAATACAGGCTTATTTCAAACGAACCAAACACGAACACAAGCTCTGTTCGTTCGTGTTCGGTTCGTTTACTCCCCCAAATATTAATTCATAGCTTTGGTAAGAAAAATTATGCTCTAAAAATGAAATGATAAGAACTTAAAAAATGCATACCATATATACTTATAGTAATAAAAAATTTGTGTAAAAAAAAAACTAGCTCAAATGATTAAACTTTTGTCAATAATAGTTTTGTTGTTAATCAATTTGGCTGGATGGATAAATTTTAAATTTTGAATTTCTTTGGAGGTATTTTTCATTCAAAAAATTTTGTATCTTAAGAGTAAACATTAAATTTTTCATTATGAATTTTTATGTCACTAATTCAAGAACAATACGAACAAATAATTATTCATCATAAGAAAAATATGAGCAGATAATTCATCAAACATGATATTTTATATTATCTAATTGATTCAATTATGCTAGATATAGTTGGTTCATCTTCATATTCATAAAAAGACCCAATATATTATTCAATGTTCTTATTAAATTTGGATTGCTTGCTCAGTTTTAATTTTAGATTCAAATATTGTCTAGTAAGGGCAAGCCCTCAACCCTTGGTCTAGTTGATTTAAATTTTTTAACCAGGTGATAAGCCTAAATTGACCACCATGGGCAAGACATGCCCTGGGTCACCCAAATAAAGCTAGAACCCGAGGAGCCTTCCTATAGACCATAGGGGTCACTTTGACCATGAAATTCACTTTGGGGGAAGGGTCAACCTAAATTGATCCCTAGCCTCACTAAAGGCCACTCCAACCCCAACAAACCTTAAAAATCACTTCAAACTCTATCACACCCTTTTGATCCCAAAATTTAGTGACACCATGTTTGGTCAAAACCAAATGGGCCTAGCCCAATTTTGGTCAAATCTTGATCAATTGACCACATTGCCATCCAATTGAACCCCACCCAACGTGGTCATGACATCACACTATATGGAGAACACAATTGGCACCAAGAAGTCAAACCCAAAATTCACCTAATTAGTTAATTAATTAGGAGGATTATTAAATTCCCTTAACGACTAAACATTTGGACTAAACCCAACCCAATTAGGTTAAGCCCAGCAACCCTAAAAATTCAACCAAAGCACTTAGCGCATGAAGCCCATGGCCCATTTTTCATGGGTCACCCATGACACAAGACCTACCCATCATGACATTTGGGTGCACAACAATCCAAACCAAGCTAAATCCAAGCACTAAAAGATAATATTGACGCCACTCACCATGAGGGAAGACACATGGCACCTTGGTCATAGCTTCTTTGACCCACACTTGGGGAGCCAAATCAGAGCTTGGGTAGCCAAGACCAGACCAAAGCTGATCTTTGCCACTGCCAAAAGGCCTCCCAATCACCTTGAGCATCTCTCCATGCCTCCTTCTTCACCATTGGTTCCACCATAGTCAAGTCATGGAAACTTGCAAAACTCCCTTCCCTGCCCAAATCTCCTAAAATTCATCTAAAAATTCTCTGAGAAGCTGCTTGAGCTTCCCCATGCCAAGCCAAGTCCTCTCCATGCCCTACCATGGTTATTTAAGGAGGGAATCTGAGAGCTCCTAAAGCACACTGAGCTCCCTAGATTGCCCCCGTATATGCTTGCTCCCAACAACAAAAACACTCCCTTAGCCAAAGAAAACCATCCACACTGTTTCAAAGCCCCTTTGGCGACCACAAAATCCTAATTTCACCATCCAAATCAAGGGCATTTTTTCGGCCCCGACAACAACTTCCCAAAACTCAACATTGACCTCTCCAAAAGCCTCCCCAATCTTAAAGACACTCTTTCCAATCAAAATTGTGACCACCTGCAGCCTCAAACCTATTCCAAGACCAAGCTTTGACCACTTTTGGTCTAGCTCATAGCTAAGGCCAATTCTAAATCAAATTGAGAGAAGGAGGAGCTTCGTGACATCAAGGCACTGTCAAGCCCAATTGATGCCTCACCTCTTGTCACAAGGTATGGATCGAAATCCCAAATTTTTGCTCTTGATTTGGTCTTTTGTGAAAGAAACCAACAATGCATGTCCACCTAGCTGTATAGATAACTTTGTCTTGACTAGATGAACGTGTAGGAACAAACCCGAGTGATTTGTCAATACACTGAATTGATATCGTACATTTCCATGTGATTAGTTGAGAATCGAGTGAGATATTAGGGTTTGACCATAGAACGTTCTCGGTTATTTATCTCGTCAATACACTGAATTGATATCGTACATTTCCATGTATTAAAAATGAACGGCGAAGATCGAGTCGAACCACTGAACCACGGGGGAGGAGAACACCAAACCATGGGCCACCTCAGCGTCTGCGTGTAAAGCACTTCCAAAAAAAGTACGCCGCGCAGAGCTTCAGAGCATAAGAGGTTGATGTGGCTTTCGCATGATAAAAAATATAATTTGATTTTAAACATATTTTTAATTGTTTTTATGAACATTGTAGGTATGAAAAAAAAAGGATTTTTTTCTTAAGGAATTAGAAACAGCGAAGATCGAGTCGAACTACTTAACCTTGGGGGAGGAGAACACCAAACCATGGGCCACCTCAGCGCCTGCGTGTAAAACACTTCCAAAAAAAGGACGCGCGGAGCTTCAGAGCATAAGAGGTTGATGTGGCTTTCGCATTATAAAAAATATAATTTGATTTTAAACATATTTTTAATTGTTTTTATGAAGATTATAGGTATGAAAAAAAAAAAATTCTTAAGCAATTAGAACATACTTGTAAAAGTGTTTTTGTTAAATAGATTATATATTGTCCACTTTACAAATCAATTTCACTAGTTTGTTTGAGACATGCATTACTTAATTTTATATTATTATTCAAATTTTCAGTCTTATATTTCAATATATAAAATATTTCAATAAAATTTATCTTTTAAAATTAGAAAATTTATATATTTATAAATATGTTGTTTGCGCCTTCATAACTCCCCTGCTAGAACCTATGCTCACAAGAGCGTAGGGAGGAAATGTAAGAAAAAAATAGACAAATAAGAAGTAGAAAATAAAAAAGACAGATATGAAGATATCTTATAAAATAGTTCTTGTAAAATGAATTTGATAAGAGTAATCCAAAATGAATTAGATCGTAC
Source organism: Phalaenopsis hybrid cultivar (assembly GCA_002079205.1). NCBI lineage: Eukaryota > Viridiplantae > Streptophyta > Magnoliopsida > Asparagales > Orchidaceae > Phalaenopsis > Phalaenopsis hybrid cultivar. Next base: position 14,306 of record JXCR01071323.1, on the reverse strand, counting down.
TCAACCCAAATAAATATACAAGAGAAGCCTTATAAAATACTTTCATATTTGAAACNTATATTTCAATAAAATTTATATATTAAAATATGCAATTTATATATTTATAAATATGTTGTTTGCGCCTTCATAACTCCGCTTCTAGAACCTATGCTCACAAGAGCGTAGGGAGGAGATGTAAGAAAAAAATAGACAAATAAGAAGTAGAAAATAAAAAAAGACGGATATGAAGATATATTATAAAACAGTTCTTGTAAAATGAATTTGATAAGAGTAATCCAAAATGAATTAGAACGTACTCAACCCAAATAAATATTCGAGAGAAGCCTTATAAAATACCTTCATTTTTGAAAAAGATGACAAAATCAAATTTATTTTATTTTGAGTTTAAGAGATTTCACACAATGATGTATCCTCGTAGTCAATTATATCTTAAGAGACATCTAGGTGAACTCTCAACTAGAAAAATTATGCATGCTTGCTATGACTTTATTAAAATAGGACGTCAAAGACAATTTTTGTCATATTAATAGGACAAACCTCCTGCTATTAGGACAAAGCTAGTAGTAATCTAATAGGTGATTCACCCCTCAACATAGAGGGTTTAGAAGATGATTGGAAATGACTTAATAAATCAGTTCAGAAATGTCCCAAAAAGGGGTAGTAAATGTTGGCTAAGGAGTACTTCTAGACATATAGAAATAATTCAGTCATAAGTCCAGGATTCGTTATCCTAGATTATCAATTCCTTAAGTCTATTTGGTCTTGAAGGTGGTCGACCCAAGCTGACTATGAACTTCATGCCAGCAACCCACGTGTTTCTTTGTCTAAGGTGGTCCAATAGCCCTTTAGTGAAAGAAAGGAGACATCTAAGGTTTCTAAGACTCTATATGGACTGAAAAGATAGAGTAGGACATATACCCATTAAGAGTATGATGAAGAAACCTATGAAGTGAAAAGAAGAAAGGACGACCTGATTATAAGTTAAATCACCCCACAAAAGACTCATGATCCCGTCTGGGTCGGGATTGCCTATATCACCCTAAATGTGCTAGCCAAACCTCTCAAGCATATACAATATATGTCAGATTAATTAGGTTAGAGAAGCGGGGATACTCCTTTTGTGACATGCAATATGATATGTGATTGTTATCTAAAGTAGAACCTAAGAATGAAGGCCCTAACAGCATGCTCGGGGGATATATCCACTCAATTATGATCATATTAAAATTGAATTGAAGGTCATGCCAGAAAGTAAGTGCATGAAATAAAATTATCGATTTTAAATCTTGTAAATTTTTAATCCTAAATTTTGTTAGAATAAATATTTTAAGTTACACTATATAACAAAGATTATAACATAAAGAGTCTGACTGTGATCATATCTAAAAAAATCACAAGTAAATAAACATAAACATACAACACACTGCAGAAAAAAAAACCCCAAATAAAAACATAAAAGGTCAGATGTCAGTAGGTCTATAACATATCTCACAAAACTAAAATGATCACCAGGCTCCACATAATACATACTTGATCTTAAATATATACAACAAATATATTTAAACTTATGGTAGGGAACACAAACATCTGCTCTTGGTCATCACCACACAGTTCCAGTGCATCAAGTTTCTCAAGACTTATGCTTGTACCTTATTTTCATATAGACTCTCCTATGAGATTTTAAAAGGACATAAGAAAGTTAAGAAAAAAAAAATCCTAAGCCTATAAAATAAAGGTTAATATAGGTAAAGGCATGCAACTTATAATTAGCAAGGTATGGTGGAAGGAGAGCTAAGTAGCACCTATAAAAAATATGTTAGTTTAACTTAATAATCAAGCTCCTCTCAGTGAGACCTGGCTCCTTGCAAGAGACCATCATAATATACTAGAGTACAATTCTCAAACTTAGTAAACACACAAAGATAACATGACAAATATAATAACTATCAAACAAGCCAGCAAAATAATTGTGTGTATAACAATCCTAATTATACCCTAGTCCAAGTTCTAAACAAGTATCTAGAGCGTGTTGCCTACACATATATCTAAGTGACAATCATGTAGTGCAAAGATTGAAGGGCTTTCCTGTAGGATATTTCAAGCTGACCCTGTCCTGAGCATCTGAATGAACTGACACTCATCACGATGAGAGATGAATGCTGACCGAAATCTATGCTTAAAATAGTTCTATAAAATCTAGTAAGAATAAGATAATTCATATTGCTAAACTGGATAAATCAACCGATAATACTCAATTTCTTATTATTATCATAGCTTAATTAAGGGTACTTAGCTAAAGCATTGCCGCTAATGTATTGACGGTAAAGTGAAACACATGATGCATAAAAATGCATAATATGCAAATAAGTGAGTAGAGGACTAAACCCCATAAGACATGACACAATAATGTCAGCATGTCATGAAAGATGTAACTAATACATCATATAATCGATGAATGCAACAAATGCATACAAACGAATGAGCACACAACATACAATTTATGCAAGAGCAAACATGAAAACATTACATGTGAATCAGCATGTAAGACATATGATCCAAAGGGCGTTGAGACATACAAAAAAGTTGATATAAGTAAATATGCAAATTTAGAACAGCACAACAATCAAACCAGATATATGATGCTATCAGGTTGTGGAAACATGCAGAGACAGAAGTGGTTGGCGTCATGGTGCCAAAGTGTGGCACATAGGCGCTAGCACCTTTGACCCTTAGATCAATGCAATTATCATTCCAACATGTTAAACCCCATTGCAAACATCTACTTATAGTAGTGGCAAGAATTTAATAGCTTCCTATGCATCTCGCCGAGTGGTCAAAAGGGGTAAAATTGCGAAGTAAAATAAATTATGATACTTTAGCCTATATCGACGTGCCCATCATATGTTCTAATGAGTCTAATCCGAAAGGTGCAGAGCTTTGCCTCTACGAAGAGGCACAATAAATGATTCATGTGTGAAAATATCTAGGCTCATAGCCTAAAGAGGCATAAGCGCACACCAAATCGAAGTCATCAAACCCTTGGGTCTCTTAAAGGCGCAGATGGTCGGTTCTAAGATGACCTTTTTTGGGTTAAGCTGTTCCTCACCCGCCTCAACCTGAACTCCCGCTTTTAAGATGAGGGTGTAAATCATTGTCAGGTGGACAGTCCCAACTGTTGTGCTACCCTAAGCCATGTAGTGAATATAGCTCAAAATAAAATGATCTATGTCGATCATGATCTCGTTATGAATCACATAATTTAGTGCAACACAATCCCAAGTGACTTTGCTCACATGTAAGCTCGATAAGAGCCCACATGTATAAATAGGTGTCATGCCGTAAACTCTTGGGTTAGGTAACTAACGAGAAAGTTAAGAGTTCCTCATCATGCATGTTCCAGTGAGCCTTGAATTGGGTTACGTGAGATCCCTTAGGGCCACATTAGAACCAGGAGCATCATCCATAAAATGAGTGCAACCGTCAATTGTGTATCCATTCAGACCGAATAAGTTATGGACTGTGGCACTGTTGCAGGGGATGAGTTTCCTTTGGATAAAGACTTGGTCAACTGAGCTTTCCTTAAAATTCATAAGGAACTGCCGAACAACTGGTACGACAATAGTATTTGGATTAATGAAAAAGCATCTCAATCCCACTATCATATCGTGCCCTCGATGAGGCAACACGACAAGGAGAAACCTGACTCTAGTATAAGTTTTTTTAGAGGAAAAGGAGCTCTCATATTTTTCATTTGCTGCTCGGCTTATAAAGCAGAATGCTTCATGCTCGGTGGATTCGGACAATGACATCAGTCTCTTCACTCACGCGAATCACAATGTCATTCCTTATCACTGGGAATTTGGAGAAATAGAGCAGTCTGAGCATTAGAGAATGAGGTTGGAGCAATCAATCGTTTCGACTACCCCTCTCAATCTATGAAGGAACAGTAGTGCTCGCACTTTGTGGGCCCCAACACTTAAGATCTCATAAATTTTATGTCAGTTATGGTGATTGCCTTCAACGAAATTGTTTGGGCTTTGCAACAATCCGATCAAAACCTTTAAAATTAATAAATTTGCTTTCCACAGTGGGCCCAACTATCTGTAAAATAACTTGTTGGGACGCTTACCAATGGCGTCAGGTTAATTTCTTAAAAACAATTCTCTAATACACCCTAACATGTAAATATAATGTGCTTATTTATCAACTCAAATATACTTTTTTTGTATGTTTATGTTATATTTTTTGAAGGTATTTGGTTTCGTATTGTAGGAACCAAGTAAAGGAAGCAACTAGAACTTTACATAAAACAAAGAGCAAAGTAGTGTTCTAACACGTAGGCGCCAGTCCTAGCACCTAGGCGCCATAAATAGTCTAAAAAAGAGCCAAAAACCGAGCACAAGGAAGCCCGAAGCCGGGGCGCTCATGGTTGGGCGTCTTAGTGCTAAAACGGGTGCCATAAATTTAAGTCATTTCCCCGAGCACACAGAAACTTGATGCTACATTTGTAGCACCCAGACACTATAACAGTGCCTGGGTGCCACGACAATAGCGCCCCGACGCTGGGATGAAGCAGCAACTATGAAACCCCTGATGGCCAATTTAGGCGCCTTGGTGCCAAATTGCAAAACTTGATGGTTTCTGTGGTTAAAAGCTTCAGTTCTCTTAGAGAAAGTATTTAAATGATGGAGACAAATTTGGAGGGGCTTTTCCTCACTTTTCTGACATAAAAAAGTGTGGAACCGTGAAGGAGAAGACAAAAGGAGATCAACAAAGTGTTTGTAAGTAAATAGAATTGAGAATTGAGAGAATTTATGAGATTTTTTGGTTTTAATTTCATCATCCCAAGTGTGCATGAAGGGAGAAAAGTTTCCTAGAGTTTTTATTGTGTGTTTTAATAACATTCAACGTACTTGATTTCTCCATTAAATTAAAATGATTATGTTGATATATACAAGGATGAGCAGTGAGTAGTTCTCTCATTCCCCCTTGTAATGGGATGTAGGATTGATGTATGGGAAAGTCACTATGTGATTTTTTGCTCAACTTTATTTGTTGATGATTAACTTTCTGAATTTCATTTACATTTTATGTTGGCCAAGTGAATTGTTAATACCTGCCATGAATTATGAAATTCAAAATAGAGCATAACGAAATTGATGAAGTGAGTCAAATTAACTCAGGGGAATAGGGATATATACTTTAGGTTAATGCAAACTTTGTGGTATAAATTATTGAATGTGTTAGAAATTAGAATCAGGGAACCAAAACCTATTTTTAGCCAAACTTTCTTATACTACCAAAAGGGGGCAAGGAAAAGTGATGCTCTTGTTTGTCATGTATGTCAATCTTACTTTCACATTCAATGCCCTATTGAGCCATACCAGAGGAGAACTTCTCAAGTACTTGAAAAACTCTCAAATCTCTTTGTTATTAGTATATGATTTTTTGAACTTAATGACTTATGATTACATTTTAGGATAATCACCAAATTACCAATATTCAAGCTACGTCTGACAATTATAGACTAGAAAATTTTCACAGTTCGGTTTACCTAGTTACCTATGGGATCGACAACTTACTTCAATTTGGTAGTACTGATACGCCATGTAAACTTGCGTGAGTCACTAGGGCCTTGTCATAGTTGGAGCATGTCACACCCACATGCGCACATTGCGCTAAAACGCCAAAACCAAACTCACCAGAATTTACACGTATTACCCCCTGAAGTGATCATCTTAGTTTTGGGGTGTTGTAACAAAACAACAACAAAAATAACGAGCTAAAATGACACCACATTTATTTATAAAATTAAATATATATCCATTTCCTTTTTTTTTCAAGATTTTTTCCAATATAAGTAGAAAATGATTATAGAGGAGGAAAACGAGAAGAAAAGAGAAATTTATTGAAAATTTACATAACAGGTCAAGCCAAACACGAGCCACTTTAAACTAGAGATTAATTAATTGAGTTCAAATCGGAGCTTAAACAATTTACTTTTTCACAAAACTATTTTTGTGTTTTTTTGACAAATGTTTAAACTAATTTTGAAACAGTTTTTGAGAGAAACTACAGGAAATTAGTTTTTATATCATCTCTGCATTGTTAAAAGAAATAATTATAAATTATTTACAAAATTAAAAATAGTAGACAACGAAGTCATTAAAAATTTTACAAAAATAATAACAGAACTTACGCCCACCGGGGGGCTCGAACCCCCGACCACAAGGTTAAGAGCCTTGCGCTCTACCAACTGAGCTAGACGGGCTAATTGTTGACAAGTAAAATTGTATATACATATTACATAAGTATAAGCTTCTTCGCCCCTACTTAACAGCTACCCGGGTCTCTGAGCACGTTTCGGCGACGGCGGAAGATGGCATGGCTGTCTCTACCCGATCCCTATATTCCTCTCTTTCTCTCTCTCTCCTCTTTTGTTCGTTGCTTAAACCCTAATTCACTCTCGTTTCTTGCGTTTCAACTTGAATTATTTGTAAATTATTGTTTCTGACTTTCCTCCAGGCGCTTGTCTTGTTTCTCGGCATTGCGGCTTTCTTCCTTGAATTTGTCAGGAAGATCGGATGCAATCACCAGTGAGTTCCGTTTGTTTAAATTTTTTTAGTTATGTTTTCGATTTTATTTTCTTACTGTGGAGTTGAATTCCAGCTTTGAGAGGACAAATGCCTCGGATGCATTCTTTGAGGATCCGAACTCGTTGAAGAAGGTCAGAAATACTCCAATTTATAGTTTTTTTTTCATTTCTGATATTTGTTACTGGATGTATGAAGAAATTTCACTTTTTGACTTGGTTGAGAACCGATTTGTAATATTTCTTTTCATGATAATGCGACATGAAGTTTTGTTTTTGATCTATGGTAGCAATTTGTGGAAGAATATACATCTATTGTGCTTTCTTTTCATTCCGTTTAGGGTGATCAATTTTGAGGCTCTTTAGTTGTCAAACCACTAGTATAATTTTAAAATTAGTTCAGCCTCCATTTGGTCCAAGTGTGTTGATGTTGTGCTTTTGCTATCTTTCATGAAATAAATCATCATACTCTCATATAAAAAAAATTGAAGATTTACATACATACCACTTAATTTCAGCCGACTTCATAACTCAGTTCATATGATAAGAAGGATGACATATTCATAATATGGTGAATTTCTAAGCATATTTCCATGTAAATGAAAGCTTCTTTCCAAAAATTTAAGAATGAAGAATGCATAAATAAGCAAATCTGTCATTTTTTTAAGTTTAATATTATAATTGATTATTTTTTTTGAGAATACTTTCTTAACGGTTCAGTTGTTGCACGATGCAATTATTAAAAGTGCAATATCTTGCTTCATTTTGCATACGGTAGAAAATTTCTTTGCTACTACTAATTTTGTACTACGTCTAAAGGAAGGACATGCTTGATGCTGAAGAGCTAATAATCAAAGTGTGCCATATGCAATAACTTCCGTGAAGCAAATTTTCCAAACATAGTAGTTTTACCAAATGAATACTTGTTTTCCTTAATTTTCCATGCATCGGCATACTATTCTCTTATTCAGAGGTTGTTCAGTTATTTGAAAAAAAAGTGCTTTTGTATTTGAGATTGTAGTCTTATTTGAGCTATTGAATTTATTTTGCCCGAAAGTATTTTCTCATGCAAAGCGATATGCCAATGCTATTTTATTTGAGCCCTAGAATTTCTTACGCCTGAAAGTATTTTGTTATGCAAAGCGATATGCCAATGCTATCCTTCTAAGTAATGCTCATTATAAAATCACAAGTTTCATACTAATTGGGTGTACTTTGGCCTGTTTGATGTGTCCTGCTTGAGAAAGTTTTGGGGAGTGGGATCTCATTAAATTTTTTCCATCGGGGCAGTCGCTTGTAGATTGAAAGCCTGTTTTTAAAAGTGACAATTGTGTTTTTGCTCATTTGAACATGAAAAATGAAATCTTTACTGTCGTGGGATTTTAAATGTAAATACATATTGATATGTAACTATGTACCATCAAATGACAAAATCTAATAAACTTGTTTTACAAAACACGTTTTTTAACTTCAAGCAACCGAATGAGCTAGTCCACTGATGGAGGACCATGCTAGGTTAAGTTGATCTATTCATACGAACCTTATAAGCTCAAAAATTAAGCAAGTAAATGCTATAATTATTCGTTAAAAAAATGCTATATTCTTGATGCAAATAATGAAGATGACATGGTATGCATCTCCCTTGATAATTCTCCAATCCAATCATCAAGATATGACCATTATTATATCTCATAGAAAAGTATTTTTAAACTTGCGAAACTTTCCTTTTTTATTCTGAATTCTATATTTACTAGTGGGAATGCTCATTTACGTACACAATGTAAATTAATTTTATAGTGCTCTTTTTTTGTTTCTTTTATATTTTTGGTCTATTGAGCTTATCCAGGTTCCATGTCCATCAATCTTTGACAATGCGGAGAAATACTTATCTCTGATTGTCCCTGCATATAACGAGGAGCATAGGCTTCCTGCAGCTATTGTTGAAATGATGAGGTGAATAGTTATTAACTCACATAACATATCAATGGAGAAAATTATAAACTTATAATGGTTTGGTTATGCCAAAGAGTATTTTGGAAAATATAATTGGTGAAATCCTTTTATTGGTGACAGTAATCCGTATGGTAATTATTGACAACTGCTCTATATATTTTTCCTTTCTAAATATTTTCTTTATCTGCTTTATTTGCTAAGTTCATATCTGTTTTCATTATGTGGCTCAGATTTGGAAATTTTTGCCTGAATTGTAGAACCGAGTGGTATTTGTTAAGTTTAGTATTAGGTTAGTTTGTTGTTAAATGGTGCATGTTATTTCAGTTATTTACAAGAGACCTGTAGCTTTTCTTTATAGCCTATTTCTGCTTATGCTTGGAATGAAATGACAATCAACCTATTAAGGCTCCGTTTCTAAGAGTTTTTATACTGCTTTCTGTTCCACAAAAAGTCTTGAAGTTCTGTTTGGCTGTAATACTTTTATAGAAAAACTTTTGAAAAACCCCTATTTTTCTTTCAGCGGTCATGCTGTTTCCGAATAACTTTAAAACACAGCTTTCTGCAAAATGACTTTTGAACAAATTTTTATAAATATGAAAGCTTTGCAAAATGAAGCCTAAGTTAACTTACCTCAAGATTTGCTATCCTACTTTGCATTCCATAATTTCTATGTGACATTTTTACATTGTGAAACATTATTACTTCAATTATTACTTATATTTCTTTACCAAGAGGTTTGATAACCAAATTCACATTCCTTTTACGGATCTGCTATTGTTTCTTTTTCTGTGAACCAAATTATTAGTTGTTCCAAAAGAATTAGCTTTAGCAGCCTCAAATCTAGATTCAAATATGGAGAGGGAAATGCCTTCCTATAATTTAGTATGATCTTAACTTGTGTACATGTGATATCCATTTTCTCTTCTGCTTCGTTTTGTAGATGAGAAGGCTCACTTTTAAGAAATATTTTGCAGCCTCAACACGGTCTTTAGAATCTCTGTTTTTTAGCCTTTTTTATTTGCAAATATTTTTTATATTTGATATGCCTGGCTGAATATTTCTGTTAATTTAAAGATATATATATATATATTTTCTTGTAGTTATCTTCAACAACGTGCAGCTGCAGACAAGTCCTTCACATATGAGGTATTTACCTCTTGAAGTTCGTTGTTATAAAGCTATTGTGCCAACATTCTTCCTGAAAATTTTAGTTTTAAAAATTAGTTTCACAGCTTGCTCAACTATATTTGGTTCTATATCATAGTCATAACTCATGACTTCATATGTCTCCTTTGATTTTATTTTTAAAGGCATCATTCATTATCATTTTTCTAAATATTTAGAATCGACACCGTGAATCCTTTTTTTCTACTTCTATTTGTGTCAAAGTACATTTTTACTTTGCTTTATGCAAGCACTTCGTAAATCTTATGTGATAGTATTATCCCTGGTTTACTCATTTTTCCTTCTATTACTCTCATATTAATTTACTGCATCATTCTTTTTAGTTTCCCTTCTGTCCAAAATTTGCATGGTTAGAAGATTAAATTATATTTTCCTCCTTATATTTATTAGGCGGCTCTTTATTTATCTTTTCATATAATTATTTCTCACTCTTAGTTTTTCCATGTTTCGTCTTAATATTCTAATTTATTCTACACCTAACTTGTTAGCCATTTAATTTTTTGCTGCCCAAAACTTTGATCGATTTAACAACTAGTATATTTAGAAGTAAAGTTATATTAAAATTTTAAAAAATTTTCTTGTCATGCTATACTCTTGATGTTCTTCTATTATAAGCCCTTTTTTTTGGATAAAAAAACAGAGAAAAGAAAAGTTGTACATTTTTTAGACAAAAATAGTAAAAAAGCTGTATCAAACAAACCCTTATCTCTATCATGTTATAAAATAGGATTCATTGTACTACTTACCATTACTTATTATTACTTAATCTTTTTGTATTATTGATTGATAATTATCAATTACAACTGATAAAATGCATGCTTTACATCTGATCTTTTTTCTATTATTTCTAAGCCCATTATTTTGCGAAATTTATTCTATTATTCTAACTTTTCTATTATTTTATAAATACCTTGAATATTCCAACTCCATCGGCAACATTGTTATAAGCTTCATCATAATCAATAAACAAATAAGAATTCAATCCCAATACACTTTTGAATAGATTAATCATAACCACACTCCCCTTTCACAGTTATGGCTTGAAAACTTGTGCATTATTTTTCCAGAGACTCTAATTCATTCTTTGATTCATGTGAAGTTAGCAAGTGAATATCCATTTAGATTGGAAACGAAGTTTTAGTACATTTCACTGTTAATATTTCTCCACTGTTAAAAAGTTGTTTTGTGTTGACCTCATTTTTAGTGAGGTCTAGTTTTTCTCTTAGGATTTAGGATCTAGCCTTAGGGATCTCCCTTTGACTATCTTAGAATCTTAGAAATGGGACCCGCATTTTAGAAGTTCGACCTACTTCCGTCCCCTTTTGGAGTTTTGCGTGTGTGGTATCGACTTCTAGCACTTAGAAGGCTGAAACCGATGTGAGGAAACCCAAAAGGGATTCCTATAGGACCTTTCTGAGCCTTAGGGTGACCTTCTGCACAATTCACACTCCCGCGCGCACAAAACTTTGCAATTCGGAGAGTCGACACGTCCGATCGCCACAATTCACATCGTTTGCACTGTTACCTGTCGAATGCTCGAGTAAACTTTTTGAGACGATTGATAGCGGGTCGAAATTTTGTGAAATTTGAATTTTGACGCGTTTTTTGACCCGATTGTCGACGACGTCGTCTGAGCGACCCCGGATGACAAAACGGACGACACCGACACGTCCGGAGCGTCGATTTTGCCCAGGGAAGACACCCATTTTGTNTTCAATTGATACTTCTAGACCAAGAGGTTTGATAACCAAATTTACATTCCTTTTGCGGATCTGCTTTGTTTCTTTATCTGTGAACCAAATTTATAGTTGTTCCAAAAGAATTAGCTTTAGCAGCCTCAAATCNTTCAATTGATACTTCTAGACCAAGAGGTTTGATAACCAAATTTACATTCCTTTTGCGGATCTGCTTTGTTTCCTTATCTGTGAACCAAATTATTAGTTGTTCCAAAAGAATTAGCTTTAGCAGCCTCAAATGTAGACTCAAATATGGAGATGGAAATGCCTTCCTATAATTTAGTATGATCCTAACTTGTGTACATGTGATATCCATTTTCTCTTCTGCTTCGTTTTGTAGATGAGAAGCCTCACTTTTAAGAAATATTTTGCAGCCTCAACACGATCTTTAGAATCTCTGTTTTTTAGCCTTTTTTTATTTGCAAATATGTTTTATATTTGATATGCCTGGCTGAATATTTCTGTTCATTTAAAGATATATATATATATATATTTTCTTGTAGTTATCTTCAACAACGTGCAGCTGCAGACAAGTCCTTCACATATGAGGTATTTGCCTCTTGAAGTTCGTTGTGAAAAAGCTATTGTGCCAGCATTCTTCCTGAAAATTTTAGTTTTAAAAATTAGTTTCACAGGCTTGCTCAACTATATTTGGTTCTATATCATAGTCATAACTCATGACTTCATATGTCTCCTTGATTTTATTTTTTAAGGCATCATTCATTATCATTTTTCTAAATATTTAGAATCGACACCGTGAATCCTTTTTTTCTACTTCTATTTGTGTCAAAGTACATTTTTACTTTGCTTTATGCAAGCACTTCATAAATCTTATGTGATAGTATTATCTCTGGTTTACTCATTTTTCCTTCTATTACTCTCATATTAATTTACTTTATCATTCTTTTTAGTTTCCCTTCTGTCCAAAATTTGCATGGTTAGAAGATTAAATTATATTTTCCTCCTTATATTTATTAGGCGGATCTTTATTTATCTTTTCATATAATTATTTCTAGTTTTTCCATGTTTCGTCTTAATATTCTAATTTATTCTACACCTAACTTGTTAGCCATTTAATTTTTTGTTGCCCAAAACTTTGATCGATTTAACAAACTAGTATATTTAGAAGTAAAGTTATATTAAAATTTTAAAAAAATTTCTTGTCATGCTATACTCTTGATGTTCTTCTATTATAAGCCATTTTTTTTGGATAAAAAAACAGAGAAAAGAAAAGTTGTACATTTTTTAGACAAAAATAGTCAAAAAGCTGTATCAAACAAACCCTTATCTCTATCATGTTATAAAATAGGATTCATTGTACTACTTACCATTACTTATTATTACTTAATCTTTTACTATTATTGATTGATAATTATCAATTACAACTGATAAAAATGCATGCTTTACATCTGATCTTTCTTCTATTATTTCTAAGCCCATTGTTTTGCGAAATTTATTCTATTATTCTAACTTTTCTCTTATTTTTTAAATACCTTGAATATTCCAACTCTATCGGAAACATTGTTATAAGCTTCATCATAATCAATAAACAAATAAGAAATCAATCCCATTACACTTTTGAATAGATTAATCATAAGCACACTCCCCTTTCAGAGTTATGGCTTGAAAACTTGTGCATTATTTTTCCAGAGACTCTAATTTTTTCTTTGATTCATGTGAAGTTAGCAAGTGAATATCCATTTAAATTGGAAACGAAGTTTTAATACATTTCACTGTTAATATTTCTCCACTGTTAAAAAAGTTGTTTTGTTATTGGATGTTTGAGGGTTGTAAGTATTTATGTAATCACCAACGTGCCAATTATTGACTATGTTTAGTCAAAATTTATCAAGGCCAACTTAAACAGTTGTTAAGATGGGTCTGAACGCTGATTGATAAAGAATATTANTGAGGGTTGTAAGTATTTATGTAATCACCAACGTGCCAATTATTGACTATGTTTAGTCAAAATTTATCAAGGGCAACTTAAACAGTTGTTAAGATGGGTCTGAACGCTGATTGATAAAGAATATTAAAAAAAGAAAAAAAGAAAAAAAAAAAACTAAACGTGTTATTAAGATTTCTAAAAAGATGCCTCCCTCTTAATTCTCTGAGTAAAATACTATTATTTCTTAAATTAAATTATGCTATTTAAATATTTTGGGATCTTATTTTTTAAAGTTTTTTGAAGGTTGATTGATATGATAAACTAATTAAAGGAATTGAAGAAAAAAATTTCTATATGGAAACATAAAATTCTTTCACTTGGAGATCATGTTACACGGTAAAGTGTAATTTATGTGATATTAATTGTGTAATTCCTGATGTTATCATAAGTTATTATGTCAAATTTTGTTATTTTTTTTAAAATTTTTGTTTCTTTTTACGCATTTTGGGTATATTTTGTTTTATATGTGCAAGTATCAAGAAGATTTATTGAATGGAGCAACATAGCAAGCTTGACGCGTATGTGCCAAGCTTTGGGCGCTTATGAGCCATCCTACTATTTCACGCCACATGGACAGAGAGCTTGGTGCCTATGCGCCAAGCTACGGGTGCATATGTGCCAAGCAGTGGCGCATATCCTTCATACTTCATGCGATGTACAGAATGATTGGCGTTTATGTGCCAAGTAGTGTGCGCATATGCACCCACACTTAATAGCCACATTCATATAAGGCTTGGCGCTTATGTGCCAAGCAAAAGGCGCATAAGATCTGAAGTTGGTTGGAGACAGTTCGGGAGAGGATGATGAGTGACAGTCGTCCGATTTTAAAGATTGCAATCATCAATTGAATGAGAAGGATATAAAAAGATTGATCACGAAGATGCAGGGGCTC
>JXCR01071321.1:0-18706 GCA_002079205.1 Phalaenopsis hybrid cultivar | reverse complement strand
CTATAATCATCCACCAGCAGACCGATCCTTGGTCGACTTTCCCAAGGGGTTTCGTTGCAAAGACACATTGTCCTTAGGAAGAGTTATTCCATCAAGAAGAGGGTGCATCATTGTAATCTGATAGACAGCCTTCCTTCGAGCGATGAATCTTTATAGAAGGTAAGGCGAGGGTTCCGCTAAGCGGCCTTTGACCTTGTGAATGTCATTCCATTAGTTAAGTTGTCATCGTCTATGTGCATCATGTTCTTTGATTCAGACAAATGTTCATTCAATCGGCCTATGATTCAACCGACCGAAATGTCACTAAATGGCTCGATACTCTAATGCCCTCTTCGCAATATTCATTGAATCTCCTCAAGATTCGTGCAATCATAGTTTCAATGTACAAACTGAAACTTTAATTAAATAATCCTAACAAAAACTTTTCTTTTAATTCACACATTTAAACAAAGAGGTAAACCTAATTCATATACTTTGGATGCCAAGAATCGGAGTAAACCAATAAAATAAAGGAAGGGGGTAGAAATGGTAATATAACAAATTAATAAGGGACATTTTCATACATAACACCTGATTCTTTTGTATTTACATATCTAATATCTAAAATTTATTTTTTTAATAAATGAAATACAGTTTTTAGGTATAGATAAAGTGACGTGTATGTATAAATGAAAATTTACACGCTAGAAATGCAAATATATAAGAGTTGATAGATATGTATGTAAATCACTAATTAACAATTATTAACTCATTAAAAGCCCAAGAACAAAAAAAATGTTTTAAAAATCCATAAAAAAAAAAAACAGATATTGACATCAAGAAACATACTGAATTTAAACAGAAATATTTTATATATTAATACAGTTTTAACATATATAAATATATGAAACCTAATTTTAATATTAATTAATAACACTCAAATATCTTTATTATTACAAAAAAAATGACATTCATACTAGTTTTACACATATATTTTGACATGATTATGACATCAAAATTTTACATAAATAAATATTAAAATTAAGCATTAATATGTAATAATATAAGAAATGTGATATGTATGTAGATAATTGGCATCATAGCAAGAGGCATGTGTATTTTATTTCACTCCACACAAATATATAGAATCATATAACCTTGTATTACAATTGCATGAAACGAGCCAACATTGGAGAAGATCAGTGCTTGTTCTTATGCTTGGGTTTCTTCACTATCATCACGGTGCAGTGCGCATGGTGAGCACAGTAGTCACTCACACTCCCCAACACCACCCTGCACATACAGAAACGAGTTCACCTTTAGCTCAATGTTATAAGGGTGCATTTTGATAATTTATTCTAGCTTTATTTTGTTACATTTTATTTGGCTGCACACCTAAATACCACCCAATTCCTATCTATCTACGCATCTAATGCCTAAATTTTTGTTTCACATTTATTTCACCTATATTTTTCGCTATCACATCAAAATTATTATTATTATAACTTTTAAAACGTGAAATACATATTTTCATGCTTAGGTGAGTATTTACGTAAAACAGAGATTTAGATGTTAAATATATAAATACATAGAAATTGAGAGTTGTGTATGTAAATCTTCAAAAAAAAAAATTATGTGATAAAAAAAACATTTCATAAACCAATCTACTTCGAATATGGTGGTGGTGTGGGCCAAAGAATTGATGCTCCAACAAATCCTGAAGTTAAATAATCAGATGGTGGTGACCATCCAAGGCGCGCTGACCAGAGAAAGTGATCAGCAGCCTTAGGATGAAGGGACGACACACAATGACAGAAGAGTCCCCCAAACCTTAGAAAGGGAAGGTGACTCCCAGTATCTTCATAGCGTTGGGTTGGCACCAACTGAGCGGTATCGGTTCGAGCGTACTATGGCACCCCGTCAACCTGAGAAGGCATTCTAGGGGCAAATTTATGAGGCCGGACCTCTAGAGTGATTCAAAATCCCAACACTAGAATCATATAAAAGGTAAACCGATCCAACCAACCATATAACTTCATTTTAGTCGACTGTGTGGTGTTGAGGAACACAGACGAGCTGAAATATTGTATTTTCTTTACCCATTGAGAGAGTTGGTCCTCAGGTGGTTCAATGAATTACCATTGTGAGCAATCACATTCATTTGTAAATCTCAAGCAGATGTTTGTGGCACAATTTTTCGACGCCCAAGAGCCTGAGAAGAGCTCGAAGACCCTCCTAAATATCCGCCAGGAGCAGAGTGAGGGCTTACACTCATTCATCACCTGCCTAGAAGGAGAAGTTGGAAGTATGGGAAGTGAAACTTGCAGTCACCCATACTGCCTTGGTTAAGGGGATGAAGGAAGGACCCTTCCGATACAAGCTAGGCTGAAGCAACGAAAGACACAAACCGAGTTGTTAGAACTAACCAACAATCACATATCAGCCATAGAATATAACTCCACTCCAACCTCTTTTAGAGTAGAATCCACCACCTGTCATCCATAGCAAAGGACCGCCCAAGAGGAAGGGTGGAGGTCAAACATAATCGACATCCTTTCACCCATCATCGCATTGAAGATGCCCAACCGCCCCAAGATCATAAAGCGAACGATAGAATAAACCACCGAGAGAATCAGACCTGGTATTTTGACCAGCACCCAGCTTAATATGTAGAACAACTGCAACCTAAACACAAGATCCCCAAACCAACTATGTTAAGGGTTTGAATGGCTGAGATAGCAGAAGCCATCTAACATAAAGATTATTTTAGAATGGCACCCTCGATGAAAGTTGGATCCTACCTCGAAATCCAAAGAAGTATTGTGCCTACTACTGTGACCACAAGTCACGAGGTATGATCAAAGATCTTATCAAAGTCAGGAAGTTGAAAGAATTTGTTATACCACGGGGCAATGACTCAGCGACAGGGGAAGTCCCAAATTAAGAAACTTACAGATTTATCCGAGCTCATGAAATCTATATCCCCGGTGTAGTTCCAAACATCCCTGAAAGAGGACCACCAAGCTAGCCTAAAGAGCTACGGTCAGGAGAGCTATGCACAACCGCCCTTATGTCCAAACGCAGCACACATCCCGCCATAGTATTCACCAATGTGACTTGCCCCATAAAGGTAAACCTTACAATGAAGCTATCGTTGTGACCACAATGATAACCTACTAGATCAGTAGTATCCTCTTCGACATTGGCAGTTCCGTAAATATCCTCTTCAAGTCAGAGTTCAACAAGAGGCACTTGGGCCGAACGACTAAGAGTTGTGACCGGGTCACTCTAAGGTTTTTCTGGCAAAAAGAAGCAGACGTTGGGAACCACCATTCAACCATCTAAATGGGGAGAATGATACAAGCAATTTACCAACATGGAGGACTTCATAGTGGTTGACTCGCCACCTAACTACAACGCCATCTTCAGCCATCCCCTGCTCAATTTTTTCAATACAGTCACCTCCACCGTCATGTGGTTGTGAAATTCTCGGGTGTTGTAATCTCGAGCACTCATAACTGCTATCTTCGGGTAGTCAATAGCGTCCAACAGAAACCCCTCAAGCTAGACAACCTGCGAGAAGAGGGTTATAAGACCAACAAGTCCACCCAATCAGATCCCTATGATCAGTCAATAGCATCCAACAGAAACCCCTCAAGCTTGACAACCTGCGAGAAGAGGGTTATAAGACCAACAAGTCCACCCAATCAGATCCCTACGATCAAACATGACATTGGAAATTTTTTTATGCTAAGTAAAGCTTTCGATATAGGTCATAAGGATGTGTTGATTGACACTTTCTGGATCAACCAAGATGACTTGGTCTAGTTTATAGCCAAGATACCCAGGATACCGATCGACGTCACCTGTCACCACCTGAATGTCAACCTAACGGCCCGACCGATGAAGCAGAAGATGAGAATGTCGGTCATCACCCTGGCTAATTCAATCCGAGAAGAGGTCCATAAGCTGTTAGAGGTTGGCTACATCTATGAGATCCACACCCGGCATAGGTGTTGAACGGTGTCATGGTGGAGAAATTAAAGGACAGGTAGAGAATGTGTCTAAACTTCAATAATCTGAAAGCCGCTTACCTGAATGACAGTTACCCCACATTGTGGATCAACACACTTGTGGAAGCAACCGTCAGTCATTCGATGATGAGCTTTCTCAATGCCTTCTCCAGCTATCACCAGATCAAGATGCATCCGACTGACGCTAAAAAAACTACATTTATCACTAGTGATGGAGTGTATTTCTATATTGTAATATCCTTCATGCTGAGAAAACTCGCGCTGCTTACTAGCAAATGATGAATGTAATTTTAGTCTAGCAGAAAGAAAAAAAAAAGCTGAAGTATATATGGATGATATCTTAATAAAAAGTAAAATGCATGAACAACACAAAAAAAAAATTGAGAGAGACCTTTGAAACATTAAAATTTAACACGAATCTCAACCATCTCAAGTGCATGGTCAAAGCATCCATAGTCAAATATTTAGGTTATCTCCAAACCTCAGAGGGAATACAAGCTACCCCAGAAAAGATTTAGATGCTAATTAACATGTCATCTCACTGAAACACTAAGAAATTCCAGAAGCTAAACGACGGAATCACAGGCCAAAGGCGGTTCATCTCATATTTCCTACCCAAATTTAAAATTTGCAAGTTACCCACCACTCTTTCAGCTTATGTCACATTATCCTTCTGGCCAAACAAATAGCTTAAAGTTCGTTTAAAACCTTAGCTATATAGGCAACCGCGAACTAAGGTATTTTCGGGCCCTGTTATCCATTTTATATGTAATAAGTAGAGGCTACAAGAGAGAAGGGGAGAGAGTTCTCTTTACAGAGTGGGTCCAAATAGAAAAGCAAAAAGCCAAAAGGCCAAGAGCCCCTAATACATGCAATGAACCTCCTATTTATAGGAGATAGAGGGCTAAATGTGTAAAATCACCTGCTTGCCCCTGTTTTAATAGAGCATTACATATTATTATTGTCTTTTGGCAAGTCTTTCCATTTGTATAGCTAATTTTGATACCTTTTTGTTTGTCTGGACCTTCTGCTCGGCAGTTCCTCAGATCAATCGACTTAGCTGCTGCAGTCGGCTACTTTGTTTGGACATTCGGTCAGTCTTCACTCTAGGAAGCTTGTCGGCTTCGAATATGGCCGGTTGGCCTTATGACGTCCGTTCGGCTAGCCTGATTGTTGTTCCTTGGTGATCTCTGGAAATATTTTGGGGAGTTGTTGAGAGAACTTCGCGTTGATACTTGTGATAACGTTGGGGGGTGTTAGACCTTTGATCGGTCATCGACATGGATGCCTATTGCTGGTCGACCTAGGTGGCCCTTTGGTCATCTAACCATTGGTCGGCTAGCAGTCTTTTGGTCGTCTATTTACCGATTGGCTGGGTGATCTTCAGTTGGTCAGACTCATGAAGACTTAATGATTTTTTATCTTTGATCTAGACCGTGAGATTGTCTTGAGATTCGTGCAGACTATTTTTGAGTATACATATTAAGTTCACCAGTTTTGTGCTCTTTGATAGTGACATATGCGATAAAGACAAAAAAAAAATTATTACAATAAATTGAATATTAATATTCATAATTTATTGTAAAGATTAGACTCCTGGATCCATGCCCATGAGCCTTTTATATAGGGCGTAGCGGACAGTTCTTAGTATATTGAGTCAGTTTCTCCTTTCATCAGCTCGACTTTTGTGCAGTTCTTATAGAGAGGATCTAATTTAACACCTTAACGCATCGACTAGATAAAGATGTTGGTTGCCTTTGGAATAAAGAAACATCGTCGGACGGAAGATGAGCTGAGCAAGAACAAGTGAGAGAAGAAGCTCGCTAAGAAGCTAAGGCCATCCAAGCGGATGGAGCAGGAGAAGTCGTCGGACTCAATCTTGGAGGCTCCAGAGAAAGGTGAACCTAGTACTAGGAAGGAACTGGGTGGTCTGACGATTGGTCCATCAATTAATGCTCCTTTTGAGGATCTGGATCAACCAAAGATTGCAAAGGCCCCTCATCCGACTGATGTACTAGGAATTTGTGGAAGTGAACAACATGTCGGAGAGAAAAGAGCGGCTAAAAATCTCTCATCGCTAAATGTAGGCGGAGCTACTTGGTCTGAGGTGAAGTGGATCCTGAGTTTTTTTTTTCCTGCTCGAGAACTTAGATTTTTTCTTCCTCTTGCTTATCATTTTTTTTCTTGTAGACGTGGACGTTTGGATTGAAGGCTTGCCCCTTGTGGTGATGGTCGAAATCTAACTATGGTAGTGGCTTTTGTGCTCCAAGCATCGGCCAACAACAAGGAGAACGTGGTCAATCACCAAGACAACCCTGTGGAGATCTGAGAAGAAGTGGCTGAGGAACACCAGATGTCCCCAGGAACCTTGACCCATCGCATGGATGAAATGGAGGTTGCTCTGGCTCGGCAAGAAGAGGATCTCCACATGATGTGGATCTGACTGGAAGAGATGCGAGGAGAAACAATTGATCTTCGCCGAGAAGTATCTAAACTTCAGAGAGATGCCTTCATGCAAAAGGCGCATTCTGAGGCCGACCAAGTGAATTAGTTCAAGGTTGACGATCAAATATTGTATAGAAGATTGGTAGGAAAGGTCATATCCTAGCCAAGGCGGCCAAGGACCAGTTTTTAAAGTATCTTCTGTTAGACTAGAGTCCGAGTGTAATTATTTTTATTTTCTAAATAAAAATATTTTATTTTTTTTTTATCTCGATTTCTGTGTTGATGTGATGTTTTCTCTTGAAAACATAGTGAGATGTTTTCACTTCCACTGGATCCCTATAAATAAGGGCTAAAGTGTTTATTTACACCCTTAATGTCATTTTTTTAGCTTTCTGTCGCTTGGTTTTCTTTATTTCTTTTGGCTATTTTTTTCGTTCGTTTCTCTCTCTATGATAGCTCCAAAGTGCAATATCCAAACATTTGGTCTAATAGCTGCAACCAAGCGTTCGATTCTATCACTATCGTACGTAGCGTTCGTGGAGAACTTTGCTTTCAACAAACATCAAGTTTAGGACAGCTCAATTACAAAGACAATCTAGTCGTTTACAAAGACAAACTGAGACATGAACTGTTGTTGCATTTGTGCTAAGAAAATAAGGTAATTTTCAATCAGCATTGGGTTATCCCAGTGCAGATCAAACCAAACTCCACTACAACAATATCAATTTACATAGTTTTCTACCAACAAAGAGGAATCCCGAGGTTGATTGACTTGTTTAGAAAATATTCTTCTTTCGAGTGGAGGCTAACGAGTATGTGTAGTTCAGTACAATTGGTTGGTTTCAGCTCTCAGGCCTAAAGAACAAAGTGAAGGACTGGAAGTACAAGTTCTTCGTTGCCTCGTCTTTGGTGAGTTGTGGCATCAAAACTGTGCTGACTGGAGATGCCTTCAAGAGGAAGAAAGGGACAAATTAGTCCTAGGTAGAGGGAGTTGAGATCGACGAACAACTCCTCTTAGTTCCCCAGCACACAGATTCGGTGATTGTGAATAATGTCATGTTCTCTAGAGTTTTTGACCGAAAGACGATGGATTTGTGGTCCGGCTCTGATGCATAAGAGGCTAAGCAGAAGGTGACAGTCGCTGCTCGGGTAGCCTAAAAGAAGGCCAAAGTTGAGACCCAGACAAAGATAGTTCCTGCCCAAGAACTCACAGCGACTAAAGGAAGGCTGGTTGAGGCTTGCGACGAAGTGATCAGCGTCGTATGTCAGAAATTTCTTTTTTCCATCTCTACAGCTACGGTGGTGATCCAACAAACTGGTGAACTAACCATCATAGAAAGGAGACCCTCAACTTATACTAATACTTATCTACTAGGTGCAGCTCCTTCAGACGTAGGTCAACGAGAACCCAGAGGGCCATCTGATCGCTCTAAAGAGAGCAGGACTGAACAAGTCCTCTGAGGATGGGGCGAGAGCATGGTCGTCTACACCTTGTCATGATCCCACATTATTGGACTTTTTGCACGAAGTGAGGCCAATCGACCTGCTTCAACCCCTCGAAATGAATCAGAGACTGACTAAGAGGCGGTGTCTCGGGAGAAGGTGCAACATAAAGAAGGGAAGGAGCCAGTTTTTGAGTCGACTCCTCCACCTTGTACCTCCTACTGGGTTCAAAAGCAAGGGGACAAAGATTTGGAATTCATCAGACAGTCACTACACTGCCATTGACTGAGAGGTGGACGGGTACAGTGGTTCCCCCTTGGTTGAAGTCTGCCCATCTACATTTGTCAAAGTGATTTGGTCTAGAGCCTTCGCAAAGTCCCTTCGAGTGCTTGAGCGTTCAAAGCTCTATAAGAATACCGATCACTATAATCTCAAGGCGTGGGAGGCAACCCACCTCTAGTCGATGGTGCTCGACCAAGCGAAGATGAAGTGGGTCGCTGCCACAAAAAGGGTCGAGACCTTGGCCATGCTCATTAAGAAGGTTAGAAAACAAGCAGTGATAGCTGAATGGAGACCGAAAGCGGGGGAGGAGGAGATTGCTACTTTATGGATCTTTTGTCGATTGCCTAGCATGAAAATTAGGAGTTGAAGGCAAAGACAATGATGAAGATTGAGGAGTTCTTCAAGGCTTCCCCACCCATAAGCGGTAGGAAAATATCCTGAGAGAGTAGCTTTGGGTCGGCAACATCACAACGATCAACCGGTTCATCAGGTCGGGCCTTTTCGATCCAAAGTTTGCATACTTGAATAAATTTAATGCTTTGTACACGAGTTTCGAGGGGTCCTCGGGGAACAACTCAGATGTTGGAGGTGACGAACTCAAGGAGGTCTNACCCATCGCATGGATGAAATGGAGGTTGCTCTGGCTCGGCAAGAAGAGGATCTCCACATGATGTGGATCTGACTGGAAGAGATGCGAGGAGAAACAATTGATCTTCGCCGAGAAGTATCTAAACTTCAGAGAGATGCCTTCATGCAAAAGGCGCATTCTGAGGCCGACCAAGTGAATTAGTTCAAGGTTGACGATCAAATATTGTATAGAAGATTGGTAGGAAAGGTCATATCCTAGCCAAGGCGGCCAAGGACCAGTTTTTAAAGTATCTTCTGTTAGACTAGAGTCCGAGTGTAATTATTTTTATTTTCTAAATAAAAATATTTTATTTTTTTTTTATCTCGATTTCTGTGTTGATGTGATGTTTTCTCTTGAAAACATAGTGAGATGTTTTCACTTCCACTGGATCCCTATAAATAAGGGCTAAAGTGTTTATTTACACCCTTAATGTCATTTTTTTAGCTTTCTGTCGCTTGGTTTTCTTTATTTCTTTTGGCTATTTTTTTCGTTCGTTTCTCTCTCTATGATAGCTCCAAAGTGCAATATCCAAACATTTGGTCTAATAGCTGCAACCAAGCGTTCGATTCTATCACTATCGTACGTAGCGTTCGTGGAGAACTTTGCTTTCAACAAACATCAAGTTTAGGACAGCTCAATTACAAAGACAATCTAGTCGTTTACAAAGACAAACTGAGACATGAACTGTTGTTGCATTTGTGCTAAGAAAATAAGGTAATTTTCAATCAGCATTGGGTTATCCCAGTGCAGATCAAACCAAACTCCACTACAACAATATCAATTTACATAGTTTTCTACCAACAAAGAGGAATCCCGAGGTTGATTGACTTGTTTAGAAAATATTCTTCTTTCGAGTGGAGGCTAACGAGTATGTGTAGTTCAGTACAATTGGTTGGTTTCAGCTCTCAGGCCTAAAGAACAAAGTGAAGGACTGGAAGTACAAGTTCTTCGTTGCCTCGTCTTTGGTGAGTTGTGGCATCAAAACTGTGCTGACTGGAGATGCCTTCAAGAGGAAGAAAGGGACAAATTAGTCCTAGGTAGAGGGAGTTGAGATCGACGAACAACTCCTCTTAGTTCCCCAGCACACAGATTCGGTGATTGTGAATAATGTCATGTTCTCTAGAGTTTTTGACCGAAAGACGATGGATTTGTGGTCCGGCTCTGATGCATAAGAGGCTAAGCAGAAGGTGACAGTCGCTGCTCGGGTAGCCTAAAAGAAGGCCAAAGTTGAGACCCAGACAAAGATAGTTCCTGCCCAAGAACTCACAGCGACTAAAGGAAGGCTGGTTGAGGCTTGCGACGAAGTGATCAGCGTCGTATGTCAGAAATTTCTTTTTTCCATCTCTACAGCTACGGTGGTGATCCAACAAACTGGTGAACTAACCATCATAGAAAGGAGACCCTCAACTTATACTAATACTTATCTACTAGGTGCAGCTCCTTCAGACGTAGGTCAACGAGAACCCAGAGGGCCATCTGATCGCTCTAAAGAGAGCAGGACTGAACAAGTCCTCTGAGGATGGGGCGAGAGCATGGTCGTCTACACCTTGTCATGATCCCACATTATTGGACTTTTTGCACGAAGTGAGGCCAATCGACCTGCTTCAACCCCTCGAAATGAATCAGAGACTGACTAAGAGGCGGTGTCTCGGGAGAAGGTGCAACATAAAGAAGGGAAGGAGCCAGTTTTTGAGTCGACTCCTCCACCTTGTACCTCCTACTGGGTTCAAAAGCAAGGGGACAAAGATTTGGAATTCATCAGACAGTCACTACACTGCCATTGACTGAGAGGTGGACGGGTACAGTGGTTCCCCCTTGGTTGAAGTCTGCCCATCTACATTTGTCAAAGTGATTTGGTCTAGAGCCTTCGCAAAGTCCCTTCGAGTGCTTGAGCGTTCAAAGCTCTATAAGAATACCGATCACTATAATCTCAAGGCGTGGGAGGCAACCCACCTCTAGTCGATGGTGCTCGACCAAGCGAAGATGAAGTGGGTCGCTGCCACAAAAAGGGTCGAGACCTTGGCCATGCTCATTAAGAAGGTTAGAAAACAAGCAGTGATAGCTGAATGGAGACCGAAAGCGGGGGAGGAGGAGATTGCTACTTTATGGATCTTTTGTCGATTGCCTAGCATGAAAATTAGGAGTTGAAGGCAAAGACAATGATGAAGATTGAGGAGTTCTTCAAGGCTTCCCCACCCATAAGCGGTAGGAAAATATCCTGAGAGAGTAGCTTTGGGTCGGCAACATCACAACGATCAACCGGTTCATCAGGTCGGGCCTTTTCGATCCAAAGTTTGCATACTTGAATAAATTTAATGCTTTGTACACGAGTTTCGAGGGGTCCTCGGGGAACAACTCAGATGTTGGAGGTGACGAACTCAAGGAGGTCTGTTAAAACGTAGAGAAATTTTCTAGAAAAACTTTTGTAAATTTACTTTTATATAATGAAATCTTTTGTATAGAAAAGACCTGTACATTTTAAAATTTAGAAATGAATGAAGCTTCTTGCTCGTTTTTGCGTACCTTTGCTTCTATTTATTATTTTACCTTTACAGCTTTATTTTCTAGTGATAAATGCTTGGTGATGAATGTCAATATTGGTTGATGACTGGAATCTTCGAAAAGAATGTTGGTCGTTTTTGATATGTCACGACGCAGCACAAATCTTACAATGTTTATCTTATTTGCTTAATCGGATTATCACTTTGGTAAGGAAACCGACGAGACTCCCTGCTAGGGTGATTCACGTCGTACCCTTCATAGAGCTTATCACTACTGGGAAGGGAATTACCTTCAGGGTTTTATCCACATTGACCTTTGAGTCAGGCTTTTAATGCTTGGAGTTGAGGGTCAAATTTCTTGTTAGGATGTCAATCGTACGTCTCTTATAGCATTATCAGCCGTCTTAATTTATTTGTATCGATCGAATGTTTATGGCGCCGCTATCGGTTCTTATTATATTAGGGCTTGGCTCGCGTCTTCACTTTTTGTGGTCTCGATTGCTTGGTCAAATTGTCGCCTGGTTAGCCCACACCCCTTGCCAGAGCATAGGCTTAGCAAGACTAAATGTTGAGACTTGCTGTTGGAGCGATTTACGTCGTACCCTTCACGAAGCTTTTCGCTACTATGCAGAAAACAACCCCCAAAGCTTTATCTGATTCCATGTTAGAGATCATGGATTGCGATGCGAGAGTTTTGTGAGTTGTTCTGCTGACAAGGCCCCTTGGGGGTTACTGTCAGCATTGCTCCTCGGATTCGAGTTCCACAAATGTCAATTAGACTTGGGAAATCATTAAAACGATTTATATATCATAGCATGGATAAGTTTTAAGATGATACTCCGTTCATTGAGCTAAGTGTCACCCGCCCAAAATCGACCGAGCATTGCATAGGTTTCGTAGGTCGGTTATCTTTGAGAAAGTCTCCTAACAGGGGAGTTGGCTGTCCATTTTGTGGTTTTCACCTTCTAGCCAAAGCCTCTAGGAAAACTACAAAAACGGGTTATGACTCCATATTTATTGTTGCATGAACTTCTTAGTGTCCTCCCCATTAGGAGTGTCTCTGGGTGTATTTCTCCTCGTTAGTGTCACTTTCTTTCTTGTTGGTGTATGTTTCATGCTCACCGCACCTTTTAGAATGTTGAATTCAAACTTATCCCGAGTCATGACCAATGAAAAAAGCAGTTGTAACCAAGAGGAAGAGGTAGAGAGATACACAAAGAGAGAGAAAATGAGAGCACACACAGACTTGCCCCGTAGGGGCGAACTGGGTATTCTTGGGCTCTATGACCTATTTTATGTATGGAAAGTAGATGTTACAAAAGAGAAGAAGGTAGAGTTCTTCCTATTGATTGGGTCTAAGGAGAAGAGACAAAAGACTAAAGGCCAAGAGCCCCTAGTGCATGTTATGGACCCCCTATTTATAAGAGATAGAGGACTAAAGGTATAAAATTACATGCTCGCCTCTACTTTAAAGAGGGTGTTACATGTTATTATTGTCTTTTGGCATGCATTTTCCTATCTATAACTAATTTTGGCACCTTTTGGTATGTCTGGACCTTCTACTCATAAGTCCAAGGGTCAGTCGACTGAGTCGGTCTCGATCGACTATTTTGTCTGGACATTGATCGACTTTCGATTTGGGAAGTCGGTCGGCTTTGAATGTGGCAGCCTCAACATTATCACGTTCGGTAGGCTAGCCTGATTCTTGTTCCTTGGTGATCTCTTCAGATCTTTTGGGGACTTGTTGAGATAATTTCATGTTGATACTTGTGAGATTGTTGGGAGTGTTAGACCATTAATCAGTCGTCAGCATGAGTGCCAGTTTCTGGTCGGTCTGGGTGGCTCTTTGGTCATCTGACCTTTGGCAGTCGATAGTCCTTCGGTTGGCTATCTACCAGTTGGTTCGGTGAACTTTAGCCGGTAGGACTTACGGAGACATGTAGCTTATGGTCTATGATTTGGAACATCAGATTGTCTCGAGATTCACACAGACTATTTTTGGGTGTCGGTCGATTATCTACCGATAGGTTGTGTGGTCTTCAACCAGTTGTACTCATTAAAACTTAGTCTATGATCTAGATCGTGAGATTGCCTCGAGGTTCACACGTCACTTTTGGGTGTACAGTATATGCCGCCTACCGTTACTCTTTAGTTGACAGAGTTTGTAAGACCCCTGAGGTCACGGGTTTGATCTTGCTTATGTGCGGGATGAAATTTTTAGACGCATGAGGTTGGTCTGGAGGCTGGTATAATAACCTATGACCAATCTTTTAAATATATATATATATATATATATATATATATATATATATATATATATATATATATATATATGATCGTGGCATAATCAAATCAAAGATTACTATTATTTTTAATCAAAGAATTGCATATAAAATTTAAAATACCTTTTTATTGCTCCATAGCCATGGCTGCCTACAACAAGCACATCAGCATTAAACTTGTCCACAGCTTCACAAAGAACGTACCTTGCATCTCCTTCCACCACCTCCAATTTAACATCACTTACCTTTGCATGATAAAGATATTATCAGAAAAATATTAACAAAGAAAATCAATGATCAAACAACACAAATAGCACACGAACTCAAGCCACTGTATAATTATTCAAATCAGAAGAAAGAGTACAGAGAATGTTTGTGACTTTTAATCATTTCAAACCATAAAAACAACGAAAGATTGGTTCATAACAAAGCATCATATTATTATAAGTTTGTTTTGCGGTGTTAATTGAGTGCCCTTATCTGCAACTTATGTCAAATAGCTCATTTTTGTTGCTATGATCTTATTCATATGAATTATTAAATTTGCTCCGAGTGATGTACAGCTCTAAGTCATATTAACAACAGTCATTGAGGTTTATGTTCCAAATAAAGTGCCAAAATAGTTCTTTGATTATTTATATGAGATCATTTTAGTCCTAGTCTATAAAACTGTCAAATTAGTCCCTATACTCTTTTAATATGAGTTATAACAGTCTTTAAGAAAGACTGTTATAACTCTCATTAAAAGAGTCTAAGGGATTAAATTGGCATTTTAATAGACTCTGGGACTATAAAGACCCCTATAAAGAGTCGGGATCATTTTGACGCTTTTACAGACTCGGTCATCCTTGGACAACCTAAAAGTGGCAATTATTTTCCACCAAAAATTCTATAAGAATTGTTTTATATAATTTTAGATAAAATTCCATATTTGCATGGTTAAGAGCTTCACCATCCTCAAGTAATGAATACACACCATGGAAAATGGCTCTGGTTTATGTCCTAGCTATATTTTCTTCCACTCAATAACATAAATTAGCTTCCATGTTTCAGGATTCATCCAAATGGTTGACATGTGTAGGGGTGTAAACGATTCACGTTGAACTCGGCCACCCTCGCCTAAGCATGAGCTTCATTAATAATATATTTCGAGCTCAAGCTTAATTTTACGAGTTCGAACCAACTCACAAGTTGGCTTATGTATTATTAAAGAGAGAAGAATATTAAGTAAAGCTAGTGTTACAAAAAATGACAAGTAGAACGAGTGACTAGAAAATAAATAATAAGAAATTATTTGATATGAAATGTAAAATATCTTTTTAAAATATTTTTAGTAATTTAAAAATAAAGTTTTGAATTTAAGAATATCTTCAGTATATTTTATTTACGGCGCTGGCTTGATCTTGACTTATTAGCAAATCAAGCTCAGCTCATGAGCCACTTATCAAGCCGAGCCCGAGCCGGCTCACGATTCAACTTGGCTTACTTACAGCCCTTATGCATGAGCCAAGCAAGCAAGTTCATCAATTAAAATAAAACAATTATCTCAAGTTATTTGCACATATTCCATTGACATTTAGGAAGCTTTTAGCATCTTTCTCAAGCAGTATTAATTTATAATCAATTGTTTTGAGTTGATTAATAGTGAACTAAGACACTTAATTAACGATGTGCTTAAGCATATTCAAATAACACGATTCAGTCGGCCTAAAATGATTAACCAATTGCAGAATAAACTTAACTATATCAAGAGAGAGCTCGAAATCATACCGACTTAGCAATGCAGAATTCCCTAGCCTTCTCAATCACTCTAGCAGCAATTATCTTCAAATCTGATTCCAAAATAGGAAGGGCATTTCCAGCTCCTGCACTCATAACTGTAAAAAAACAATAATAAGATGAAGATGGAGAACCATACCCAACTTTCTATCACACTTTTGAACAAATTACAAATAAGTATCTACTCATTTGAGTTGCAGACTCTAATGAAAGAAATTAACGCATGTCAAGCAGACGGGAAGTTCATCAAAATAACAAGTAATTAGAAAGGGAAATTTACATACTTACCTCACAATGCTTATGTTTTTATATATCTAACACTCAAAGTTTGATATTTACACTAATAACACCTTGGTATCATAAACTATTTCACTTGTAAAAAAGTGCTGATGGTGGTATTTTTTAAGTAATGTTAAGGATTTGAATCGTATGGATGTAAATATGAAAGTTCAGGTGTTAGATATATAAATACACAAGAATTGTGTGAATGCATGTAATTCAAAAAAATTGTTTTATATTTTTACCAAGCAATCGTTCAAATATTACACCAAAAAGATTAAAACAACTTTAAAACATTGAATTGGAACACAACAATTGGATAAGAGATAAACATTCTTAAGAAGAAATGGAAAAGAGATATGGATGCTATTTTTCTTTTTTTTTTCTTTATTTCTTGATATAGATTTCCTCAATGTCTTCATCATGCTAAAATGCATTTTATGTTAGAACAGATTTTTGACATTTATCCTTGATGACTTGCAGTAATGTTATTATTATGAAAGGAGAATTTTTCTTTAATAAAACAGTATACCTTGATTTATGAGATTTAATGTCTGTTAGGTCAAATAATCTTCATGGATTTAACTCTCACGAGATTTACTAATTCCATATTTACAGGAATTCTTAAGCTGAAGAACTGTTTTACCAAAAAACAATATAAATCATTAAAAAGAAATAGCTTTAAAAAACAAATTAATGCAATTAAATAAACACATACAATGATCTTGTATAGAAAGGAAAGTGAGAGAAAAACAGCAAATAACCGATCAATAAAAGCATTTTCGACTAAACAGAACAAAAATGACACAAGAATCTCCGAATGAAAAAAGAATAATTATATAAAACCAAGCTATACCGGGGCCTCCAATGGCAATGAGGGAGGTAGGGTTCGGCTTGGCGTGGATGATGACAAGATTATAAGCAGGGCCAGGAATGGAAGCAGAGCCTCCGCTGGCGAAGAAGTGGCCGAGGACCCACTCAAGCGCGTAGAAACTGTGCTCGCTGTCATCAAATCCCAACACAATCGTCCCTCTCTTTGACTCTCCGGCAGCTTCCGCCGCTGCCGTTGCCATGGGGAACACTTCGTTTCTCCGGCGATCGAATCTGCAGCAAGGAGAAAGTTCGCTAAAAAGGGCAATCGAACGAACCTACTACAATTGCGGGGACGTAACAATTTCTCGCCTGGAAAGGAATCCATGGAGTGCGGGACAACATAAATTTGTCCGCAACCTCCACCGAAATTTTGTGGGAAACAAAAAGGAAGATTGACAGAAACATCACTCAATTTCTTTGTAATTACATACTAATTTTAATTTTTTACATACATATGCTGCTTATTAAGAGAAAATATTACATCAGGACTCTCAATGGTGAGCGTCATGTGTCAAGTGAGCCCCATCGTAATACACTGATATTGACCAATGTTAAAAATGATGGAGTTCATTTGACATGTGACGCCCCATCATTAGAATCCAAATGCATTATGAGTCTTGATTTAATATTTTTCCTACTTATTAATGTATGGAAAGAAATATTTCATTTATTAATTAAAATATTGAATAAATGAAATATCTGAAAGCATAGGAGTTGGATGGTATATATGAAAATGCTGAAAAGAAAAGAATAATTTACATATCTAGCACACAATTCTTATGAATATATATATCTAACACAAAAAAAAAAAAAATTTTATATTTGTAATATTTTAATGTTATAAATCTGCATAAAATGGTTCGTTTGACTTTTAAAATTTTATAAAATGATATTTAATGTGATGTTAAAGTATTATGTTATGAATATAAATATTAAAATTTAGATGTTATAATTGAGTGATATGTGTGTAAATGCCCAATAAAAAAATTAGCTCAATCATTTTGTAACGTGCTTAATTTGAAAAAGAAATAGTTTTATTAATTATTTTAATAAAAAATATCAAAAAATTTATTTTGAATACCTAACAAGGAATAACCTGTTACAGTTGAGGACTCAATATTGGAACCTTGATTTTAAGCCTTTATTTAAATATAAATATAAATATATATATATATATATATAGAGCTTGATGTGGCCTCGGTTTGAATCTCAATTTCAACATGTGTTNGAATAAAACTCATTTATTTTCTTTGGAGTAAATTCTACCCTTTTTCCACGACAAATACATAATCATCAGAAGCTTCAGGAAGGTTGGCATAAAATTCCATTACAATCCCAATTATCGCATCAGCAGTAAAATAACAAAAATTTTCCCACTGTTGAGCAATAATAAAACGTTCAACTTCTCCTCCTGGATTTTTAAAACCTCGGTCCTAAATTACTTTCTTATTTTAACAAATGCTATGAAATCGAGCACTAACTCTAAAGCTAACAAATCTCTACTCGTCATATTCTATTTTCCTTTTGCTTGATCTAGGTGCCATAAAAAATCTAGAAAATTTTGAAAAATCTGAATAAATTCTAAAATTCGAAAAATCAAATTGTAAAACATTTTAACTTCAAATCACTAAATAAGAGTTCATCACCAAAGGATTTTCTCAAAAATTTCTCAAAAAAAATCCATATTTTCGGATCTATGCAATGTGAGATTAATCCTTGGTGAAAATAAAATTTTTTTTTGTTTAAAGTGTAGCTCTTACCTAGAGAAGATGAAATCCAAAATCTGAAGTCTTTTAGCCTCAAAGTTGCCTCAAATCTGCCCAAAATCAAGCCCTTGCCACCCAAACCGAAGGTTGAAGATGACTTAAGCATAAAAATTGTGGCCACAATAAAAATTGCGAATTTTTAGGGGTCAAAATCTGTTGTCGGGTCGAAGGCGTCGTCGGCGCTAAAGGCCCGAAAAATACCATATTTTGATTTTTTTTCAATTTCCTATCAACTTAATCCAAAAATTTTTAGTATTTTCTAACAATAATTCACAAAATATTTCACAAACACCAATTTTCTCAGACAACAACAAACAAACTTTTATATTTGAAATTACACTTTTTACAAACTTAATTTTTAATTACACAATCACACATATTAAACAAACTAATTATAAATCAGCGTCGAAATCAA
>JXCR01071319.1:0-39846 GCA_002079205.1 Phalaenopsis hybrid cultivar | reverse complement strand
ATATATATATATATAAGAGTATATTTAAGAAATTTTCCTTTGCTTATGATATTTGTTGATGCAAAATATTGGATCTGAATGTTTAGTACCTTACAATTCAGAATTAGAACATACTATTAAAAAATTTCGAAAACAAAAAAAAGAAATTAAAATTTTGAACAAAATCAAAAATAACTTTGATATGCAAATAAACGAAAATCGACAAAGACCTTTAAAGGAATATGCTAATCCGACATCAAATGAACTTCACTTGACTAATCAAAATTCTGATGTTGCTGCTAATTTGTTTGAGATTAAACCTGTTATTATCCAAATGGTAAAAAATAGGCAATTTGGAGGAACACCTCCTGAAGATCCTAACTTACATCTTGGTAGTTTTCTTGAATTATGTGCTACTTTTAATTATGATGAAGTGTCTAATGATGTTGTTAGGTTTAGACTTTTTCCTTTTTCATTAAGGGATAAAAGCTAAGGCTTGGTTAAATTCATTAGCACCTGTATCTATCAAAACTTGGGGAGAACTATCACAAAAATTTTTGGCTAAATATTTTCCACCCTAAAAACTACTAAGAATAGAAATGATATTACATATTTTTGTCAGTTTGAAGGGGAATCGATATATAAAGCTTGGGAAATATTTAAAGATCTCCTTATGATATTTTGACACCATGCTTTACTACATTGGTTAATAATTTAAACTTTTTACAATGAATTAGTAGGATCATTTAGATCTATTATAGTTGCTGTTGTAGGTGGATCACTAATGTCCAAACCTTTTGATGAAGCATACTCTGTAATAGAAGAAATGACAACTAATAAATTTCAATTGCCCTCTCAATGGGTAAATCCTAAGAGAGTAGCCAGTTTTAATGACTCTGATGCAGTGTCTCTTTTAGCATCTCAAATTTCTTCTATATCGACAAAGATTGATCATATTGGAGTGAGCTATTCTGAAATACCACAAGTATTAAAGGAAAATTCACTAGGGCAGATAATTTATACTCAATCATCTTATGAAACTTTGAATGTTGTAAATAATTGAAATAAGAAATCCCTATTCTAATTATTATAACACTTGATTTAAAAAATCACCCTACTTTTACTTGGAATAATTTTAACAATTCGGTGAACCCCTCAAGAAGATTAAACAACTAAGTAAATTTTAATTATCGACCTTATTATCCTCCTGGATTTAACTCTAACCCTAACCCTCAAGTTAAGGAAAAGAAGTTGACAATGGAAGAAGTAATGTTGAATATGGGAAATCAAATACAAAATCAAGGGGCTGCTATTAGAAATATTGAAAATCAATTAGGATATATTGTTACTGCACTTAGTAACAGACCTTCAGGCATTCTTCCAAGTACTGTGGAAGTTAATCAAAAAGATCAAAATATGGAGAAAATTAAAGCTATTCAATTATGAAGTGGAAAAGAATTATAAATAAGAATCCATAGAGAAACTAAAGTTGAGGAGGAAAAGGAAGAGATTGGAAGCGACCAAACTGAAAATGAAGCAATACAAGTTCCTTTAAAGAAACCACTACCTCCATTTCCTCAAACATTGAAGTAGAAGAACAAAGATAAACAATTTACAAAATTTTTAGAAATCCTTAAAAAGTTAACGATAAAACATTCCTTTCATTAAGTCTTTGGAACAAATGTCAAGTTATGTGAAATATATGAAAAATATACTAAACAAGAAAAAAAAGTTTGCAGATCATGAGACTGTTGCACTCAATGAAGAGTGTAGCACTATTATTCAAAAAAAGCTTCTTAAAAAGTTAAAAGATCTTGGTAGCTTTACTATACCTTGTGCTATTGGTGAAAAGTTTTTTTGAAAAGCCTTATGTGATTTAGGAGCGAGTTTCAATCTTATGCCTCTATTGATTTTTAAACATTTAGATTTAAAAGAGATTTTCCCTATTAATATAACTCTTCAGTTAATTGAGCGATCAATAACTTATCCTAAATGAGTTATAGAAGATGTATTATTAAAAGTGGATAAATTTATTTTTTCTGTAGACTTTATAGTATTAGATATGGGGGAAGATAAAGAAATTCCTATTATTTTGGGGAGACCATTTCTTGAAATAGGGAGAGCTGTGTTAGATGTGCAAAAATGAGAATTAATAATGAGAGTTAATAATCAAGAAGTAACACCTATTACTACAAAAGCTATGGAATATCCTATAATAGAAAAAGAAAATGAATGTTTTAGAATGGAACTTACTGATTATCTGATTAATGAACAATTTAAGGAAGTGTTTGAAGAAAAATTAAGGCATGAAGAATATTATGAGAATAAAATAAAAGAAGAGAATTTAGATTATATTCAGGACAAATTTGAGACTTTATATTTGTTGAAAAATGATAATAAAAATTATTCTCCTTCAAGTATTAAGCCACCTAAACTTGAACTGAATGTATTACCTACCCATTTATAATATGTGTTTTTAGGAGATTATTTACATTTCTTATTGTTGTATCTCCTGATTTAACTAAAATTTTGTAACAAAAATTAATAGAAATGTTAAAAAGATATAAAAAGCTTTTGGATGGACTTTAGCAGATATTAAAGGAATTAGACATTAAATTTGTATGAAAAGAATTCTATTAGAAGAACAATACAAACCTAATGCTGATCCATAGAGGAGATTAAACCTAATAATGAAAGAAGTTGTTAAAAAAGAAATCATAAAATGTTTAGATGCTGGAATTATATATCTTATTTCACATAGTGCTTGGGTAAGTCCAATTCACTGTGTTCCAAAAAAAAAGTAGTGACTGTTAAATTAAATGTGAAAAATGAATTTAACTCCATTAAGATAAGTTACTGGTTGGTGAATTTGTATAGACCATAAAAAATCAAACATGGCCACCAGGAAGGATCACTTTCATTTACCCTTTCTAGAACAAATGTTGGATAGTTTGGCTGGAAAAAAATGTTACTGCTTTTAGATGGATATATCGGGTATCATAAAATTTCAATTGCTCTTGAGGATCAAGAGAAAATAGCATTTACAAGCCATTATAGAATGTTTGCTTTTCGTAGAATGTCTTTTGGACAATGCAATGCACGTATGACACTTCAAAGATGTATGATGCCAATTTTTAGTAATTTAATTGAACATGGAATGAAATTATTTATAGATGATTTCTATGTATTCGGGACATCACTTGAATTATGTTTGAATAAATTAGAAAAATTTCTAGAATCATGCAAACAAATCAACCTAGTACTAAATTGTGAAAATGTCAATTTATGGTTGCAGAAGGAATTGTACTTGGGCATAAAAATTTTTAAAATGACATGGAAGTAGATCCTGCAAAAATTTAAGTTATTGAGAAATTACCACCTCCTACTATGGTTAGCGGGGAAAAAAGTTTTTTAGGGCATGCTGGTTTCTACAGGCGTTACATAAAAAAATTTTCAAAAATAATTAAGACATTATGCCAACTTTTAAAAAAGGATACACAATTTGATTTTAATGAGGAATGCATAAAAGCATTTGAATTATTGAAAGAAAAACTAATCATCACACCTATAATAGTTCCAAATGATTGGGGGGAACTATTTGAAATAATGTGCGATGCTAGTGATTATGCTATTGGAGTTGTTTTAGGACAAAGGCACAACAAAGTTTTTAAAGTAAGATATTATGTTAGTAAAACTCGAAATAATGCTCAAATTAATTATACTACTACTGAAAGAGAGCCATTAGCCATTTTTTATGCATTTAATAAGTGTAGAGCTTACATGATTGGAGCCAAATGTATAGTGCATACAAATCATTCTGCTATCAAAAACTTGATGCAAAAGAAGGATGTTTAACCAAAGTTAATTAGATGGATACTTCTTTTGCAAGAGTTTAATTTTATGGTAATTGATAAAAAGGAAAATGATAATCAAATAGCTGATCATTTGTCTAGACTAGAAAAATAAATATTAACTAATTTTGCAAATGAAATTTTAGAATATTTCCCTGATGAACAATTATATAATATTGATATAATGACTATGCTGTGGTATGTCGATATAGTAAATTATATTGTAAGTGATATTCTACTACCAGATGTTAAGAATCAATAATTAAATAAATTTATTTATGATTCAAAATTTTATTTTTGGGATGACCCATATTGTATAAATAATGCAAATACCTAATTATTAGGAGGTGCATTCCTTATAAAGAAACTCAACAAATACTTGAAAGAAGTCATGATTTTGAATTTGGATGACATTTTGGAACAAATAAAACTACACATAAAATTTTGCTAGCTGGATTTTATTGGCCTACTTATTTTAGAGATGTTAAAGAATATATTAAAACATTCGATAGATGTGAGTGAGTAGGAAATATTTCTAAAAAAAAAAGGACTCTAAGTTACACATTTGAAGTTGAAATTTTTGATGTGTGGGGATTAGATATTATGAGACCATCTATGTCTTCATTTGGAAATCTATATAATTACTTGTTATTGATTATATGTCCGAATTGATTGAAGCTATTGTTGTACTTAGATGTGATGCTCGGAGTGTTTCTAAATTTTTAAATAAGAAATATTTTTACAAGATATGGAATGTTGAGGGTAATTATTACAGATTGAGGATCCCATTTTAGGAATAAGAGAATTGAGAAATTAATTAAAAAGTATGATATTGTGCATAGATTATCTACTGCTTATCATCCTCAGACTATCAGTCTAGCAGAGTTATCAAATCATAAAATAAAATGAATTTTAGAAAAAGCTAAAAATCCCTATAAATTTGATTGGTCTGCTAGATTAGATACTGTATTATGAGCATACAAAACTGCTTATAAGACTCTTATTGGAATGTCACCAAATAGACTTATTTTTGGAAAAAAACATGTTACTTACCAGTAGAATTTGAGCATAAAGCATTTTGGGCTATTAAGGAATTTAATTTTAGTCTAAATGATGCTGGTGAGAAAAGATTCTTGCAACTTAATGAACTTGAGGAGATTAGAAATAAAACATATGATAATGCAAAAATTTATAAAGAGAAAATGAAAATACAGTATGATCAAAAGATTATTAAAAAGAAGTTTTAACCTGGACAAAAAGTTCTATTATATAATACAAGATTGAGATTATTTCAAGAAAAATTGAAATTCAGATGGTTAGGAGCATTTAAAGTGATTAAAGTCTATCATTATGAAATGATTGTTATTAAAAATCCTAAAATTGGAAATATATTATTAACCTGAATTATAAGAGATGCGATTTAAAACCAAGCGCTTTGTAGGAGGCAACCCATATATAAATATATATATATTTTTTTTTTGAAAAAAGAGCGGATTCATGGCTCCCTACATGTTAAAGGCCAAAAATAGATATTACATAGATCAGAAGATTGTAGATCTAATGGGAGACTAAAATCAGAAGAGATACAAAAGGGGGAGGGAAAACAGAAAAAGCCCCAAAAATTACATTTTATAATTTCCTAATGGCTGTGGAGCAACAATTCTGAAATGGGGATCCTCAATCTTGTCACCTTTGAGCAGGAAATCCAGAGGAGGAGGTGGCTTAATAGCCACTACAATTGATTGGGAGTGAAGTCCATGTCTAGCTAGCCAATTTGTAGGTTTGTTCCCTATCTATAGTTGAAAGAGCACTGTAAGTTGAGTTCAGAGCTAATACTATTAATCTTTCTAGCCCACTTTAGTGCCCAAAATACTTCAATAAGTTCAACCTCAAGTGCATCAGAAGCCACGGCTGGGGCATAAAAGTATAGGATGCAGTTGCTAGAATAGTTCCTAAACACCCCCCTATCCCAGCACCCATGGAATTGAAGCTACTATCAATATTAATTTTGCTGGTGGATGGCTGAAGGGGTTTCTAGTAAACTTTATAAATCAAAGGAGGGAACCTTTCCAATGGAAATTGAGAACTACAGATGTTGGGGAAGTTCTTGAAATTGATCTTTTTGTATAAGTAGGCAAGGCAGCTCCTTACCACCTTGGATATCTGAGTGGGATTTTCATCAAATTTACCATTGTTCTTAGCCATCCATAGGAACCATGCCACTAGGAAAGGGATAGAAGCAAGTTTATCCTTCTTCTAATTGTGCAAACAGCTTCTTAATATAAGATAGGGAGTTAAACACATGCAAGTTTAACTTATTAAATAATTTTGACAAGACCTTCTGAGCATAGGTACACTTGAAGAAAATATGGTCCACCTCCTCTTCCTTTTCCAGACACAGATAGCATCTTGATGGTCCCCTCAGGCCCTTAAGTTTGAGGATATCATTAATTGGTAGAAAGTTATGGAACATTCTCCAAGTAAAAAAAGACATGTAGAAAGTTATGGAACATTCTCCAACAGAATTAATACTGATGGTAGCTTCAATTCCATGGTTTTTGGGGTGTGGGTGTTTAGGAACTATTCCAACAACTGCATCCTATACTTTTATGCCCCAGCCATAGCTTCTTATGCACTTGAGGTTGAACTTATTGCAGTATATTTAGCACTAAAGTTTGCTCTAAACTCTGGTTGGTTCAACATTTGGCTGAAAGTTGACTCCAAGGAGCTGTTAAGAATTGTGCATTCCATGGACCAATCTATCTAAATTCATACACAGTGGGTTAAAAAGATTAATAGAATTAGCTCTGAACTCAACTTACAGTGCTCTTTCAACTATAGAGAGGGCAACGAACCTGCAAATTGGCTTGCTCGACATGAACTTTACTCGCAATCAATTGTTGTGGCTGTTAAGCCACCTTCTCCTCTGGATTTCCTACTCAAAGGTGACAAGATTGAGGTTCCCCATTTCAGAATTGCTGCTCCACAACCATCAGGAAATTATAATGTGTAATTTTTTGGGCTTTTTTTTATTTTCCCTCTCCCTTTTGTATCTCTTCTGATTTTAGTCTCCCTTTAGATCTACAATCTTCTGATCTATGTAATATCTNTTGACAAGACCTTCTGAGCATAGGTACACTTGAAGAAAATATGGTCCACCTCCTCTTCCTTTTCCAGACACAAATAGCATCTTGATGGCCCCCTCAGCCTCAAGTGCATCAGACACATATATATCTTACTATTTTGTTTATTAAGTGTTTAATAAATTAGGAAATAATAATATTTTTGAATCTTACACAATTTTATATTTCATAAATTAAGACAAATATTGGTAGTGAAGAAAGGTTTTGAAACGAATTGAACTAAAAAAATAAGAGACGCAATTTTTGTCTCTAGCGCTGACGGAGCCTGTCTACACGAGCCATGGCGCCGACAGCACCATCGGAAGCGCCAACTGTGTCCCAAGCAGTTTCGTGCATTCAGGACAAATTTGGCAGACTTTTGTGGGATTGTACTTCTAAATAACCACCGAGAGGTTTTTTTAAAGGACTAAAAACTTCCTTGGACCACAAGAAACTTCCAAATTTTGAAATTCATGTCTTCCAATTCCAGAAATACTTAAAGGTATGAAGTTTTCAAAAGAACAAAATTTATCAAATTTGATGCGCAGAGATTATACGACACAGTCATCATGAAAAAGCGACTTATCAAGGAGAGCGACTTTGTCAGTCATGGATTGAGTAATACAAGTTAACAAATTGAGAAATTCATAGTACAAAGGCATTGGGAAGTTCTATGCTACACTATCATTACAATTGTTGTACCTGTGGTAAAGAAATTCTATGTTAACTTACATGAAATTACCCAAGGAGTCGTCTTTGTTTGAGGTAAGGTTGTACCAATTACTCTATCTCCAATTAATGATTTATATATAGAAGAAAACGTGCCAATCTTTCATTATATAAATTTTGTCCCAATGAGAGATATGATGCAATATGTATATCATTTTCTGACGGATGAAAATGAAAATTGGCAAATCAGAGATGAAGGATATGTTAGTTTCTCCGCTTCACTACTTAATCTAATATCAAACGACATTTCTTCATCTCTGCAAAATTACTCCTTACCAAGAAGATTAGTAGAGTTACAAAAGAAAGTGCAATTTTAAACTATTGCATTCAAATAAAAAATTCCATTAATGTGGGATTGATTATTTTCAAATCTATTATGGGTATTCTTATGAATGGGCCTATATATGGATTGTGACTTCCTTCTATAATTTTCTTACTTTGCAGTCAATCTCAAGTGCCATATGAAAGTTGGAAAAAAGTATTATTACACTAGGAGCCCATGATTCCACCTAATGACAATTATATTGGGAATGAAAATGAAGCATTAGATATTATTTTGGATCATTCATCACATGCTTCAACACCATTAATGCCACAAACAGTTGGAAGTTCAATAACTTTGGAGAATAAAATGAAGAAAATTGAAAGAGAACTTCAGAGTATTATGAATGCAATAGGAACTTTAAAGTAATTATGTTTTTAATGTGATTGTGATGGATTTACTTTGCTTTAAAACTCTTATAACTTTGATTGTGTGCATAGTTTTATGTCAGCATTCTGGTGTTGTGGCTTGATTTTGATATTGAATTATAATTTAGTTTGTTTTATGTATGTGAACGTGTGATTAGAAAAGTGTATTTGTAAGATTTAGATTTTCATATATAAGAGTTAGTTTGGTGTTGTTTGTCAAAATACTTGTTTTTGAATTATTTTAAGAAGAAAATTAGTGTTCCAAAAAACTAATTAAACTTTGGAGTAAATTGAAAGAAATTTGAAAATTGCCAAAATTGAAAAATTGAATTTTTGGCCACTGGCTCTAACGGCGTCAGAATGGGCACCGATAGCACTCTCGACCCGAAAGTACCAAAATCCCTTAAATTTTGTTATTTGCACAGTAATAACACCATTTTTACTTTTTTGGTCACCTTCAACCTCCGGTTTGTGCACCTAGGGCTTACTATTGCTCAGATTTGAGAAAAATTTAAGGTAAAAGAAGTTTGGATTTCATCTTCTCTCGGTAAGAGCTACACTTGGAACCTAAAGTTTTTTATTTTCAAAAAGGATTTATCTTACCTTCCTGAGATAAGAAATTTTGAATTTTTTTGAGAAGATTTTCAGAAATTTTTAGTTGTGGAACGCTTACTTAGTAGATTTTAGTTTAAGACATTCCACATTGTGATTTTTGGAAGTCGGGAATTTATTTTGATTTTATTAAATTTTATTAGATTACCATGGTATCGAGAATGAGCAAGAGGAAGAGGAAAGTGGATTTTGATGATCAAAAGCTTTTCAAATTCAAGGCTAACATTAGTTTCAATAGTCTTCTTACAACTAAGAAAGTAATTCTAGATCGAATATTTAAAAATCACGGTGAAGAAGTCGAAAGATTAATCACTGCTCGGTAGTGGGAGAATTTTTGTTGCTTTACTGCGAGGCTATTATTGGTATAGTGATGGAGTTCTATGCCAGCTTGAAGGAAAATTTTGAAGAATACGTTTTGTTTGTGGTAAAATGGTAGAATTTACTCCATCAGTTAGAGGATGTGTATAGCTGTCAGTACAAATCATTTTCTGCTACAAATGAGGCCTTAGTTGAAGTTATTTCTTTTCTTACTGATGGAAGAGGAGCTTGGAAGGTGAAGCATAATGTTAAAGTAATCTTCCCTCTTTCTATGTTAAATGTAGTATCTAAGGCCTAACATTATTTTATATCTGCTAGAATGATACCAACAAATCATCATATCGACGTTACAAATGATAAAGTCATCTTGAACTTCTGTATCCATCAGATGAGAATGATAGATGTAGGATCTATTGTTTATAGAAACACTCATTCTATTTCTTTGGGTGAAACTACTGGTGGTTTAGAACACCCTGCCCTGATTTTTATACTATGTGAATAGTCAGGAGTTAATTTTAGAATGAATGAGGAGAGGATTGAACCTCTAAAACCTATTGGGCCTGTAAATATTAAAACTTATGAATCGCATGTTGGATGAAAATCTGGAAGTAGGAGTAGGGATATTCCTTCTACTTTGAGTACCCTTACTCTCGAGGGACTTATGAAGCAACTGATGATCCAACAGGGAGATATCTTTAGGATGGAGTACAAAATAGAAGATATGGAGGCCAGAAATGCACATAATGGTAGTATAACAATTTTAAGTTTGGGGGGAAAGAAAAAAATTCTTTTTTAATGAAAGAAACATAATTTTATTTGTCCTCAATTAAGTATATTTTCAAAATTTTTAAATTTAAAATGACCTTTGATATTAGAGGGTAACTATAGATAACTATACTTGAGTTTCTAAATATATAGTAAACCTAAGTGAAATTTTTCAATAATAAAGGTTAATTTTAAGGATTAAGACATTTTGTATAAGAATAAGATTAAATTTTTCTAATGTAAGTAAAGGAATTTATATTTTTGAAATATTAAAAATCTTAGAGATTCATAAAAAAAGAAAATAATACGACTTCATGAAAAATCTTTAAAGATAATATATATTTATAAAGTGAAGGAAAGTGAAAAGTTTTTAACTTTAAGAAGGGGATAGTAAAGTTCAAAATCATTACAGACTATCCAGATGTAGTAATCCTCACATATAAAAAAAAAGAAAAGAAAGTAAAAGAAAAAGGATTGAAAATGATCTTGAAAAAAAAAGAGAAAAGAAAAGCAAAGAAAAAGATGTGAGGAGAAGCTTGAGGAGATGCCTAATTAAAAATGGCTTCACTTGAATCAACTTACAAAAGAAGGCTTGGCTACATTCTCTAAACTTATAAGTATTAGCATATTTGCTAATAAAGTTTCATGAAGTTCTTTTTCATATGTATATTCTAAGTGGCTTTAAAATGACAATTTGTAATTTTCCTTAAAAAGAATAAAGAATCAAAATCTTAAACTTGATTGCTAAATATTCTTATACCTTTAGTATTAACTGAACTTATTTAGCATTTTTCTTAAGTTATGCTATTGTATTTAGTGGACTAAAATATGGAAATCTAGAAGTTAAAACTCTTTGGCATGAGTCATATCCTTATGTATTAAAGGAGTTACTTGAGGACAAGTAACATTTAAGGTTGAGGGGATTTTGATACACCAAAAATATATGCATATTTAGACCTATATTTTATGCTCATTTTTTGTGATATTACACTTTAAAGGAGGGTATTTTTCATGCTTTATTGTAGGTTGTTAATTTTTTTGACTTGAAGCAAAAATGAAGCAAAAATAATGGAATTTGGAGTTAAAATGGTGTTTTTGGAGAAATACTCAGTATCGACGGCGCTATGAGGGACACCGACGGTGTAAAAATACAGACTAGAGGTCGGACTATCCTCAGCACTGATGGCACTAGGAGAAGCACCGACAGCGCCAGGAGCAGCACTAACGACACCAAGAGTAGCTCCAATGGAGCCATTTCAAAGAAAGTTCACGGGCCACTGGCGCCGACGGAGCCAGAATGGGAATTAACAACGCCAATGTCGGTGCAAGACCTGTTTCTACAAGCTTCAATAAAGTTGGACACCTGTTGAAGAGTTTTTGGATGCACTTATTGGAAAACTAACATAAGGATCTATTTAGAGCAGAAATTAATCAAAAAAAGACCCCTTTCGACCGCTTTCCTCTCTCGTCCAGGCTATTCCACATTCACTACGGCCAATTAGAGTCCATTAGTCATTTATTTCTTTAGAGTTTTAAGTTTTGGTGGTGAGTTTAAGTGTGAATTCTTCTATAAGAGTGTTAGAGAGGGAGAGAAGTGAGAGATTTCTTCTTCCT
This sequence comes from Phalaenopsis hybrid cultivar, assembly GCA_002079205.1. NCBI lineage: Eukaryota > Viridiplantae > Streptophyta > Magnoliopsida > Asparagales > Orchidaceae > Phalaenopsis > Phalaenopsis hybrid cultivar. The sequence goes on along the minus strand of JXCR01071319.1, from coordinate 28,166 downwards.
ACATCTTTTAAGAGAGGCTACAAGTGATTTGCTTTAAGAAAGAGTTTCAAATAAGTTTTTTTTTTGTTTATTAATTTTGTATGAACTTTATTTTATATACAAAATTTGTGTTTTGTTATGTCATTCTCATGAATTCTGAGTAGTTTCTTTTATCTTTCTCCCTACTCTGAGATATGGTGAAATGAAGAGATAATTTGGTTGTGCTAGTTTTAAAATATAAAATAAATTATGATGGTTTTTTAACTTCATTCTTAATTTTCTTTTCAATTTGACCAATTGAATTGTTAAAATATGTTGTGAAACATATGATCTGAGAAATGAAATATGAGTTCTATAGTAAGAATAAGAATCATATTTAATTCCATGAAGGAGTATTTCATTCATGGAATAAAGTACAAATAAATAGGGAAATATACTTTGTTGGGTGTAAAATTGGAGATTTTAGGGTGACAGACTCAAATCCCCAATTCAATCTTAGTGTTTAAGAACTAAAGCGAGCGTTAGCCTTCAGGCAAAAGGAAGTGGGAGTTCTAAAGTGAGAGCTGGTATCCTCCTAGCCTAACCACAATTTAAGGACTAAACCTGAGAATAGCCAATGATTTTCTATAACACTGAATCTGGGTAGAGAATTAAAAATGCTCCTATTTGGCACAATACATATTTAAACCATTTATCTCATCTCATTTTACCAAAAACACATTGTAGTAGGGAAAGATGCTTTTTCATATTAGAAATCTTCATTACATAAAACATAGTTTAGTAGTTAGTATTTAAGCTTTGCATTTTAGTTTTGCTAGTAATTAATAATTTAGTTCTGATAGTATCTCAAACAATTCAAATTTTTTATAGTAATTTTGTTTTATTTCTATGAATTTCCTAGTTAATTTATCATTTAAAATTTAAACCTTCCTCGTGGGATCAATATTTGGGAATTAAATAGAAAGTCTTATATTACCTAATAATGATATGATACTTGCGTAGAATCCCAACATAAATTGTATAAATTTCTTATTCATAAGATAACATATCAAGTTTTTGGCATCGTTGTAAAGCGGAGTCAACTTTATAAGCTTTACATAATTATAATTTTTAGGATTAGTGGGAGCTCTAGAGTGACAGCCGGTATTCTCCCAGCCTAATCACAAAATTAGGGACCAAACTCTGGATTAGTTGATGTTCTTTATATCACTCAGAAGACAATAAAGAATAAGACACCTTATATTTGGCACAAATCAGTTTTTATAAATAGATTTTTAAATGATTTTAATTTCTTCATAATCCATATACTCATTGTAAAGGGGAAGAATGCTTTCTTAAATTTGAATCTTCCATCAATAAAAACTTTGTTTTGTTTTTCTAATTTTATTTTTTAAAGTTTATTTTTTAAATAGTTAACTTTTTTTTTAACTACATTTTATATAACATTCACCTTAGTAGTTAATATTAAGACTTAGCACTTTGCCTTTATTTTATTTTTTTTAATTATAAAATAGTTTCAATAACTTACTTATAGGATTTTCTAACTTTCCCTATGGGATAGATATCTAGGACTCCATTAAAGCCCTTTATTACTTGAGTGATACATATACTTGCATTGATGTTGAAAGGGATTTGGTAGTTTAAAAAGAGCTTTAAAGATAAATTATTTTCTTAAAAGGTATTTTTGTTGGGATTGAATGGCATATTTAATATTATATCTGCCGTGTGTATTTTATAATATTGAAAATAATTTGCAAAATTTACACACTAAATCCACGTGCATCAAGTTTTTGGCGCAGTTGCTTGGGAAGTAACAAAAAGTATTAATCATTATTTTATTTTATTTTAAAAATATAAAAAAAAGAGTGATTGTAGTTTAATTGTGAGCATTTTCTTATTTAAGTGTGTTTGCTTATTTTTAATTTTTTTCTTTGGTTTTGTATGTGTAGTGTAAGATCTGAAAATTTAGTACCTTAGGATTCTGAGTTAGAAAGAACTATTAGAGAAATTTGAAAATAGCAAAAAGAAATAGATCACTTTAACAAAATGGCTTGCAATTTGAATAATACTGAAAATAATCAGAGATCTTTAAGAGATTATGGTAATCCTACAGCAGATGAAATTCATTTGAGTATACTGAACCATGTTGTAGTTGCCAATTCATTTGAGCTTAAACCTACTATTATCCAAATGGTACAAAATGATCAATTTGGGGGAACACCAACTAAAAATCCTAATTTACACCTCGCTAGTCTTCTAGAATTATGTGCTACATTTAAATATGATGGACTGTCGAATGGCGTTGTCAGGCTTAGACTTTTTTCTTTTTCACAAAGAAATAAAACTAAGATGTGGTTAAAATCATTAGCATCTGGATCAATCAGAACTTCGGGAGATTTGTAACAAAAAATTTTATCTAAATATTTATCAACTTAAGAAACTGTTAAGTTTAGAAATGATATCACATCTTTTTGTCAGTTTGAAAGGGAATCAATTTATGAAGCCTGGGAAAGATTTAAAGATCTCCTTAGAAAGTGTCCACAGCATGCATTGCCAGATTAGTTAATAATTTAACATTTTTATAATGGGTTGTTTGGATCTCTTAGATCGATAATTGATGCTACTACTGGTGGATAATTAATGTCAAAACCATTCGATGAAACATATTCATTAATTTAACAGATGTCTACTAATAATTTTCAATGGCCCTCTGAAAGGGTAAATCTAAAAAGAGTAGCTAGTATTTATGATTCTGATGCAATATCTATGTTAGCTGCCCAAATAGCTATTATATCAAAGAAGATAGATCAACATGGAATGAATTATTCTCAGACAACACCTGTGCTTGAGAAAAACTCAATTGGGATAAATGATAGATTCTCAATCTTCTTATGAGACCTTAATACAAAAAATAATCATTCTAATAATCCTAATGCTAATTATGATAATCCTTGTTGGAAGAATCATCCAAAATTTAGTTGCAGTAACAATAATTTTAATGTTGTAAATCTGCAATGGGGAAATAATACTGCAAACTCATTGGTAAACTCCATTAATCAAGGGAATCAAGCTTATAAACCTTATTATCCCCCAGGTTTTAATTATTTGCAAAGTGAGGAGAAAAAATTTATCAAAGAAAGAATTAATATTGCAAATGGGCAGTCAATTACAAAGTCAAGGAGCTACAATCAGAAACATGGAAAAATAGTTGGGATGTATTGCTACGGCAATTAGCAATAGACCTCCAGGAACATTGCCCAGTAATGTTGAAGTAAATCCTAAAGATCAGAACAAAGAAAAAATTAAAGCTATTCATCTAAGAAGTGGAAAGTAATTAGAAAATAGAGTTCAACATGAAGTTAAAATTGAGAAAGATGAGGTGGAAAATGAAAAATTCAGTGAAGATTTTTTTTTGAGTCAGAAAATCCTATTAAACCAATGAAAATCTCCGTAGAAAGACCACCACCTCCATTTCCTCAAAAATTGAAGTAGAAAAATAGAGATAACCAATTTTTTAAATTTTTTGGAATTTTGAGGAAATTAGCGATAAACACTCCATTTGTTGAAGCTTTGGAACAAATGACAAACTATATGAAGTTCATGAAGAATATACTTAATAAAAAAAGGTTGTTTGTAGCAGTTGTAGATAATGAGACTGTTGCACTCAGTGAAGAGTGAAGCACTATAATTTAGAAAAAACTTTCTGAAAAATTTAAGGATCCTTGAAGATTTACAATTCCTTGTGCTATTAGCGAACAATTTTATAGAAAAGCTTTATGTGATTTAGGAGCAAGTATTAATATTATGTCGTTATCAATTTTAATAAGGTAGGGCTTAGGAGATATTTTACCTACAACTGTAACTCTTCAGTGAGTTGATCGTTCAATTACCTATTCAAAAGGAGTTATAGAAGTTGTTTTACTAGTGATTGATAAATTTATCTTTTCGGTGGACTCTATTGTATTAGATATGGAGGATGATAAAGAAATTCCTATCATTTTGGGAAGACCATTCCTAGCCACTAGAAGTGCTTTGATAGATGTGTAGAAAGGAGAACTAACCATGAGAGTTTCTGATCAAGAGGTTACATTTAAAATTGTAATATCAATGAAATACCCTGCAAAAGAGAAAGAGATTGAATGATTCAGAATGGATATTAACGAATATCTAAGCCATGAATATTTTAAGAAAACTTTTGAAAGAGAATTTGAAAAGGAATATATGGAATATCAAGATGAGGATAAAATTCAAGCTGAATCTATGGAAGTAAGTAAAGAGGATTTGGATAATGTTCAGGAAAAATTTGAAATGTTAGATCCTACAGAAAGTAAAAAGGATTTGATTCCATCTATTGAGAAACCTCGTGAACTAGAGTTAAAAATACTTCCTACACATTTGAAGTATTCATTCTTAAGTGATTTATCTAAATTAGCTGTTATAGTATCATCATAATTAACGGATATGCAAGAACAATAGTTGTTGAAAACTTTGAAAAGATATAAAAAAATAACTTTTGAATGGAGATTAGCTGATATTAAAGGAATCAGTCCATCAATTTGTACGCATAAATTTTTTTTAGAAGATCAACATAAGCCAATAATTGATCCAAAGGAGACTGAATCATATGATGAAAGAAGTTATGAAGAAAGAAATTTTAAAATTGTTAGATGTTGGAATAATATATCTTATTTCAGGCAGTGTCTTGGTAAATCTAATTCACTATGTTCCAAGGAAAGGAGGTGTGACTGCAATGACAAATGAGAATAAAAAATTAATATCAATAAGATAAGTCACTAGCTGGAGAATCTGTATAGATTATAGAAAATTAAATTCTGCCACTTGAAAGGATCATTTTCCTTTAACTTTTTGGGACCAGATATTGGAAAGGCTGGCTGAGCATAAATATTTTTATTTTCTAGATGGATATACTGGTTATCATTACATACCATTTGCTCCAAAGGATCAAGGGAAAACAACATTTACTAGTTCTTGTGGAATATTTACTTCTCAGCGAATGCCCTTTGAATTATGTAATGCACGTGCAACAACTCAAAGATGTATGATCTCAATTTTAAGTGATTTGATTGAAAAAGGGATTGAAGTCTTTATAAATGATTTTTCTGTGTTTGAAACTTCATTTGAAATATGTTTAAATCATTTAGAGAAAGTTCTAGAACGATGAGAAAAGACTTATCTCGTATTTAGCTGAGAAAAATGTCAATTCATGGTTGCAGGAGGAATTATTCTTGGACATAAATTTTCAAAAAATGGCATGGAAATAGATCCTCCAAAAATACAGGTTATATCAAACTTATCTCCACCTACTACAATAAGATTTGTTAGGAGCTTTTTAGGAAATTCTAGATTTTAGAGGAGATATATTAAAGAATTTTCAAAAATTACTAAACCCTTATGCCAACTTCTGGAAAAAGATACAAAATTTGACTTCAATCAGGATTACCTAAAAGCCTTAGAATATTTAAAGGAAAAACTGATCACTTCTCCTATAATTTTTTCACATGATTGGGATAAACCTTTTGAATTAATGTGTGATGCTCGTGATTATTCAATTAGAGCTTTTTTAGGGTAAAGATATGATAGGAATTTTAAAGTCATATACTATCCGAGTAAGACTCTTTATGATGCTCAGATTAACTACACCACTATTGAATAAGAGTCATTAATCATTTTAAATGCTTTAGATAAATTTAGATAATATCTGATTGGAACTAAATGTGTTGTGCATAGTGACCATTTGGCCATTAAATATTTGATGCAAAAGAAGGATGTTAAACCAAGATTTATTAGATTGGTGCTTCTGTTGCAAGAGTTTGATTTTGTAATAGTCAATAGAAAAGGGACTGATAATAAAATTGATAATCATCTATCTAGGCTAGAACAGGAAGAAATACTTGATTTGGAAAAATAAATTAATGAAACTTTTTCTGATGAACAATTTTACGTTGTAAGAGGATGGGAAATACTTTGGCATTCTGATTTTGTAAATTATATTGTAAGTGGTATTTTACCCTATGGATTGACAGAACAGCAAAAAAAGAAATTCATTCATGATGCAAAATCTTATTTTTGGAATGATTCTTATTTTTATAAATGTTGTAAAGATTTAGTAATGAGATGGTGTGTGCCTTATAAAGAAATTCATGAAATAATTCAGAATTGTCATGATTCTGAATTTGGAGGTCATTTTGGAAATGATAGAGCATTTCATAAAATTTTGCAATTTAGATTTTACTGGCCTACTCTATTTAGAGATATTAATAAATGTATTTATATACAAACATGTGATCGGTGTTAGAGAGTAGGTAACATTTAAAAAAGAAATAAGATGCCTCTAAATTTTAATTTGGAAATTTAAATTTTTGATGCATGGGGAATGGATTTTATGGAACCATTTATACTTTCATTCAGAAATATTTATATATTGATTGCAGTGGATTATATTTCAAAATGGATTAAAGAAATCACTTTACCTGGATGTGATGCTCAGAGTGTTTCAAATATTTTATTTAAAAATATTTTTAAAAAATATGGAATACCGAGAGTAAACATTAGTGATGGAGGATCTCATTTTTAAAGTGCAACAGATGCAAGATTGGTGGAAAAATATAATATAATGCATAAAATTGCAATTGTTTATCATCCCCAGACTAGTGGTTTAACGGAAGTATCTAATCGAGATATTAAGTGAATTTTGAAAAAGTGTTAATTCTAATAAAATGTGTTGGTCAGTTAGATTAGATACGACATTATGAGCGTACAGAAAAGCTTATAAGACACATATAGGAATGTACCCATATAGATTAATTTTTGTGAAGACTTGTCACTTGCTAATTGAATTGGAACATAAAGCTTTTTGGGCTATAAAAAATTTTNGTACCCATATAGATTAATTTTTGTGAAGACTTGTCACTTGCTAATTGAATTGGAACATAAAGCTTTTTGGGCAATAAAAAAATTTAATTTCAATTTGAAAGAAGCTGGTGAGAAAAGATTATTACAATTGAATGAGCTTGAGGAAATTAGGAATANAAAAATTTTAATTTCAATTTGAAAGAAGCTGGTGAGAAAAGATTATTGCAATTGAATGAACTTGAGGAAATTTGGAATGAATCTTACGATAATGCGAGTATTATGAGGAAAAGATGAAAGAATGTCATGATTGGAAGATACTAAAAAAAGAATTTGAACCTCGACAGGAAGTTTTATTATACAATACAAGATTAAAATTATTTCCTAGAAAATTTAAGTCTAGGTGGAAAGGGAAATTCAGATTTATAAAAGTGTATCTCTATGGAGCTGTTAATGTTGAAGTCCCCAAGACTAGAAGAATATTGAAATGCTGAAGTCCCCATATGGAGTTGGACTTCAACATTATAAATGCTGGTCCCCATATTTTGATGGTCAAAGAGCAGATTTTAAAGAAAGTGTAACATTGGGTCACCCAGAATGAGACTAGGAATTTCGGGCTAACAACAATAAACCAAGCGTTTTGTAGGAGGCAACCCATATGTATCGTTGTTTAGTTTGCTTTTGAGTTTGATTTGTTTGAAATTTTTTACATATATTTATGTTTAGGCTTTTTTGAATTCCGTGTATTTGAGANAAAAAAAGAATTTGAACCTCGACAGGAAGTTTTATTATACAATACAAGATTAAAATTATTTCCTAGAAAATTGAAGTCTAGGTGGAAAGGGCAATTCAGAGTTATAAAAGTGTATCTCTATGGAGTTGTTAATGTTGAAGTCCCCAAGACTAGAAGAATATTGAAATGCTGAAGTCCCCATATGGAGTTGGACTTCAACATTATAAATGCTGGTCCCCATATTTTGATGGTCAAAGAGTAGATTTTAAAGAAAGTGTAATATTGGGTCACCCAGAATGAGACTAGGAATTTCGGGCTGACAACAATAAACCAAGCGCTTTGTGGGAGACAACCCATATGTATCGTTGTTTAGTTTGCTTTTAAGTTTGATTTGTTTGAAATTTTTTACGTATATTTATGTTTAGGCTTTTATGAATTCCGTGTATTTGAGAAAATTATTTAGAAACATCTTTATTTGCCTAATTTTATGGAATAATTTAGAATTTATTGGATTAAATCGAAAAAGTGCAATTTTTGGAATTGGTGCATGATGTGCCTAATTCTAGATAGTTGGCACATGATGTACCGCGGCAACGAAAATGACTAAAATGTCTCAAAAGGAGGTTTTTGGCAGTTTCTTCTCCTTGGAACTCCTAAAAACTGAATCCTAAGTCTGTTTTAAGGGGGAAAACAAGAGAAAAGTCACAAGATTTCAAATCAAATAGCTTCCCACACAAAAAATTCTGTGAGATTTGGATTTTTCAATTGGAGAAAGTTTGTCAGTTTCGATGCTAAAAAATTGCATGATCGAGTTCTAGTGAAGAAGAGGCTAATCAAAGAAAGGGGATTTGTGAATCGAGGATTCAACGCACCAAACACTCGGGTGGAAGAGATTATTGCGTAGAGGAGTTGGGAAGTGCTCTGCTACACTACTCCACTGTAGTCATCCCTGTCATGAAAGAGTGTCACGCAAATCTTCTTGGGATCAACCAAAGAACAGTTTATGTACGAGGCATGTTTGTGCAGTTCACTCCTTCAAGAATAAACGAGATGTTTATGATTGAGAATGTGTCCATCTATCACGATGTGAATTTTACCCCTATGAGATACAATATGAACGAACTCTATTGATACCTTACGGAGATGATGAAAATGTAAGTTTTTCCTCATCATTTTTAAATCCAATTTCTAAAGCTTGACATTTCTTCATTGCATCAAAATTACTGCCAATTAGCAAGGTAACAAAGAAGTGTCTCATTTTGAATTGTTGTATTCAAACCAGAAAGCCTGTTGATATTGGAGCCATAATTGTAAAATTGATTTTTGGTTTGATTGTGAATGGATCTACAACTAGACATCCATCCACTATTTTCATACTGTGCAGTCAATTGTAAGTACCTTATGAAAGTTTGGAAAAAGTGCTTCTTCCTTGGAAACCGATGGATCCATAAGTCTATTGCACTTGCATTGGAATGGGAGATGAAAATGATATGATTGTGATGATGGATTAAGAATCTCAGAATTCATCACCTAGTCAGCCCTACTATAATTCTAATGTACTTTTAAAGAGAGTCAAGAAGATAGAGAAAGTGGTGTAGAAGCTTATGCATGTAATTGGAAATATTTCTGAAATGTTGGATCATCAGGATTGGAGACTGAAGGAACATTTTGAACATATTGGGCGTATTGAAGATGGTTTTGTATGTGCAATGAAGAAACATTCTTAGATTGAAGAGGATTCAATTGATGAGTTTCTATGTCGACCCTACTACAACCTGTATATGCACTACCAATCAATGGGAGATATTAAGGAGGACGAGAGTGAAGAAGATGTTCGAACTAAATTTATGCATGGAATATTTTGTTTAGTACTGCTTATTTTAGTTTGTTAAGTTGGATTGCATTTCCTTTCTGTTTTCGCACTATTTATGTTTATGCTTTCTATTTTGATGTTTAAATTTTAGTGTTAGGAAGTTGGTTTGCTTTAGAACACTAAATTTGATGTTTGTTGGCTTGAAAATTATTAGTTTGTAATAGAGAAAATTTTATATATAAATGTGAGTTTTATGTTGTTTGTGAAATTTTGGTGTTAGAGTGATGATTATTTATGCTTAGAAATGTTCATTTGAGTTAATTCGAGTTTGACGTAAAATGGTATGGAGCAAATTTGCAAAGAAAATAAAATCTAGTGAATTTAAGCTCTGACACATGATATGCCAGTTTGGTGCAACAGGCACCAATTTACAGAGCACTGGCACATGATGCGCCAGATTTGGAGCATGATGCGCCAAAGACCTGAACATGCCATAGTGCCTAAAAAAGGTGAAATAACACAACAAGCTCCATTTTTACGGCTTGGGTCATCTCCTACCTCTAAACCTTGACCTAGGGCTTCTTATTGAGGATGGTAGAGAAGATTTGGAAAGCTGAAAATCATAGATTTCATCTTCTCTTGTAAAGAGTTTTACTTTAACTTAGAAATTTTTTATTTTCACCATGGATTTTTCCTACATTATGGAAGATCCAAAATTTGGGATTTCTCATGAAAAAGCTTGAAGAAAACTCATGGTGAAAATTTTATTACCAAATAATGTTGCTAGAGGAGTTAGATTTTTTAATTAGTAATTTGTTTGGAATTTATTTGGATTTTAGTAGAATTTCCAATGGCTCCCCGAGTTAAGAGAGGAAGGTCATCCGAAGATTTTGATTCAGGAAGATTCATCAACTTCAAGGCCCAATGTAGTTGTAATACTCAAATAGAAACTAAATGAGTGATCCAAGAATGAGCATTTTCAAACCTAGGTGGTAAGATCAAAAGTTTGATCCTCACCGAAAACTAGGAAAGATTCTGCTACTTCACTGTAGTAACGATTGTCCCCATGATTTGGGAATTTTATGCTAACTTGAGTCTCACTACAGGTGACCACATACTGGTTAGAGGTAAAAATGTTGAATTAATGCTGAAAGGATCAATGTTTTTTTATGGGCTATGGAATGTATTTTTTGATGTGTACACTGCATTCGTGGTGACTAATCCATCACTGGATGAAGTGCTTGCCTTTTTTATTGATGGAAGAGGAGAGTGGAAAATTAAGAATAGCAAGATAGTTAACTTCCCTGCTTTCATGTTGATTAGCCCGTTAAAGGTATAGTATCAATTTATTTCTGCTAGATCATTGCCAATGATTCATCTTGTTGATGTTATGAAACATAGAGCTGTGTTGAACTATTGTAGTCAGAATATGAAAGCAATAGATGTTGGTGCACTTATAGTTCATCATGCTCCAAGTATAGTTGGTAGCTCTACAGCTAGAGGTTTGGGATACCCTGCTCTGATTTTCACTTTAGGTTAACAATCATAAGTAGAGTCCCATAGAAATGAAGAAAGATTACAACCACAGAATCTTATTGGGAGGCATATGATTTAGTGATTTTACTCATATCTTGAATCTAGAGGGGGTTGAAGGGATAGACCCTCTACATCAGCTGCAGGGGCATCTACTTCTCTCCCCGCATCATTAGAAAACATTATGGACTAGCTCATGATTCAAAAAATGGACATAATCAATTTTCAAGGTCACTTGGGAGAGATTCGAGCAAGAAATGCTTATAATGATGATTATCAGCAAAGGAGAGTTCAACATGATAATGATTTTGAGAATGCCATGGTGAGACATCTTAGGGGAGAGCCTAATGTGGAATTTCCTCCTTGCCCCAGTTTCATTTCCTATGATCCTATTCGGGATGACAATGAGCAAGAAGAGGAAGAAGATGATGATGATGATGAAGAGAAAGGAGATGAAGACTAATATTCTTATGAGCTCAGTATTATTTTTTTTTTGTGTTTGATTGTTATTTGTGATTGTATTGTGTTGTACTATTATTTGAGAACTATTGTAGTAAAAACTTTCATGTTGTGTTGTGGACTTAATTGTAATACTAACTGTAGACTTTTTTTTTTCTACATTTTTAGTATTTTTCATTTTATTTTTTAGTTTTAGTATTCTATTCTCAGCAAGTTCTTTAGAATATACTACATTTCATTTAATGCTTTAAAACCTTAATGTTTTTAATGTTAGTGCCTGCAGTATACCAGAGCCCAGCTTCATAATCAGAAATCCTCTATAAGTCGATTTTTATTTTTCATGCATTAACTGTTTTCTTTCACCTACTAAATTTTTCACTAAAATATTTTTATAATTTCTTAAAAACTTAAGTTTGGGGAGGGGGAGAAAAAATATTTCAAAAAGAAATAAACTAATGTTTTATTTGTCCTCAATTAACTATTTTTTAAAAATTAATTTAACATGAATTAGGGATATTAAGATATAACTTTAAATGACTATACTTATGTTTGTAAATATTGTGGAAAATTTAGGTAAAGTTTTTAAAAATGAAGGCCAATTCTAAAGGTAAAGATATTTGGTATGATAGGATAAGATTATGCTTTTCTATTTAAAGTAAAGAAAATTGTATTTTTGAAGTATTAAAAAATTTAGAGTTCCATATAAGAAGAAAGGAAGGATACTTTATGAAAAATCATAAATTAATATGAAATTATAAAGTGAAGAAAGGTATAGAGTTTTAACTTTAAGAAGAGGAAAGTGAAGTTCAAAAACATTAAAGGCTATCCAAATGTAGTAATCCTTACTTGAAAAAGAAAAAAAATGAAAAGAAAGGATTGAAAAGACCCTAAAAGAAAAAAAAAGAAAAGAGAAAGAAATAAGAAGAGAAAATAAAAATAAATAAGTGAGGAGAAGCTTGAGGATATGTCTATTCAAAAATTGGTTTCACTTGAATCAACTTAAGGAAGGAGTTTTTTTACTTTTTCTAAACTTGTATTGGAGTATTAGTAGCATTCCAAGTAAAGTCTTCTTGAAGTTCTTTTTCATATGAATTTTCTAAATGTCCTTAATATGATAAATTGTAATTCTTCTTGAAAATAATAAAGATTCAAAAATCTTAAATTTGATTACTAAGTATTCCTAGACTTAGAATTTGAACCAAAGTTATTAAAGGTTTTTCTTAAATTTTTTTATTCTATTTAGTAAACTAAAGTATAGAAGTTATAAGTAAATATCTCTCCTAAGTCATATGTTGTTATGTAGTAAAAGTGTCACTTGAGGACAAGTAACATTTAAGTANTGAAGAAAGGTATAGAGTTTTAACTTTAAGAAGAGGAAAGTGAAGTTCAAAATCATTAAAGGCTATCCAAATGTAGTAATCCTTACTTTAAAAAGAAAAAAAAAAGAAAAGGAAGGATTGAAAAGACCCTAAAAGAAAAAAAAAAGAAAAGAGAAAGAAATAAGAAGAAAAACGAAAAATAAATAAGTGAGGAGAAGCTTGAGGAGATGCCTATTCAAAAATTGGTTTCACTTGAATCAACTTAAGGAAGGAGTTTTATTAATTTTCTTAAACTTGTATTGGAGTATTAGTAGCATTCCTAGTAAAGTCTTCATGAAGTTCTTTTTCATACGAATTTTCTAAATGTCCTTAATATGAAAAATTGTAATTCTTCTTGAAAATAATAGAGATTCAAAAATCTTAAATTTGGTTACTAAGTATTCCTAGACTTAGAATTTGAACCAAAGTTATTAAATGTTTTTCTTAAATTTTTTTATTCTATTTATTAAACTAAATTATAGAAGTTATAAGTAAATATCTATCCTAAGTCATATGTTGTTATGTAGTAAAAGTGTCACTTGAGGACAAGTAACATTTAAGTTTGAGAGATTTTGAAACACCAAAATAATATACTATTTTAAGTACATATTTTATGCTTATTTTTTGTCATTTTGCATTTTAAAGAAGGTTATTTTCATATTTTTGTGCAGGTAAATCATTTTTAGGCATTAAGAGCAAAAATGGCAAAAAGTATAAAATTCAAAGCCAAAACAACAAATATTGGTATTCTGGCGCATGATGTGTCAAAATTTAGAAAGATGTCGCATGATGCGTCAGATTTGGTGCATGATATGTCAGAGACAATTTTTTTTCGATTAAGGCAGTTTGAGACAAATTTTGTAGAAATTTTCAAAATGACATTTGTTCTACACATATCTTAAGAGTGATTCAATGCATCTAGATACTTTGGAAGGTTCTTTTATGAAGGGATATGTCTCTTGGATCAAATGACACATCTTTTGAATTTAAAAGAGTTAAATTTTGGAGGGAATTTTGAGTTCATTTTGAGAGGAGTCAGTACAAAATAAAAGGCAAGAAGGTGGTGGTGTGAATGGCAAGGAGAGGATACTTTCTTCTAGGTTTATAAGAGGGGAGGGAAGGTGAGAGATTTCTTCCTCATTACACTTCTAAGAGGTAATTGAGTGTGCTTGTAAAGAGAGAAAGGATCTGAGAGAACTTCTAGGGATTTTCTTGGGAATGATTGTGAGATAAGTTGTTTCTTTTATTTCTTTTATTTTATAAACTTATTTTTATATATGAAATCTGTGTTTTGTTGTATCCTTCTCATGAATTTTGAGTAGTTTTCTTTATCAATTGTCTAGATCAAAAAGTAAATGAAGATTAGAGTTCAAAAAATCACAAATTATTAACATTTAAAACCGTAAAATATAAAATCAATTCTTCACAAAACCATATCTCGAAAGGATAAAGAAGACTACTCAGAATTCATGAGAAGGATACGACAAAACACAGATTTCATATATAAAAAGATGTTACAAAATAAAAAAAGAAAAGAACTCAATGTCTCTCACACTCCTTTCCAAGCAAAACCTTAGAAGTTCCCTTTAGCACTTTCTCTATTTACAATCACACTCAATTCTCTCCTAGAAATGTAATGAAGAAGAAATCTCTCACCTTTCCTCTCTTCTTACAACCCTAGAAGAAAATCCTCTGTTCTTCAAAGCCTTCCTCTCAAGTGTACCTATCTTCCCATTGTACCATACCCCTGGAAGATGACCCTAAGAGGTAGTTATCAATGAGAAGCTAGTAGTGGATAGGGTCCTCAAAAGAAAGACTCCACAAGAGCAAGTAGCCTACATTATCTCCACTCAAAGACCTCAAAGGCTACAAGCTTCAGAAGACACATCTACATCAAAAGCGTTAGAAGGCTACAAGCCTTTGAAGGCACCAGAACATCAAAGGCCTTAAAATCCTATAAGCCTTAGAAGTCATAGGCACATAAAGTTCACAGAAAGCTACAAGCCTCAGAAGGCATAATTCAATAAAAATTCTCAGAAGGCTATGGGCCTTAGAAGGTACTGGTTCATTTTAAGCTTCTATAAGGGATATGATCGAGAGCGCACAACCTCAGAAAACATGAGCCTCAAAAGGTACAAGATTCTTAATTTTAATAAGTATGTGTGCTAACTTTAATTGCAGAATTTTATATGACTGAGAAGCCACAAAAAGACATACAAAGAAAGTCATTATTATCTACAAATCACATCATTTTATTAAAATGACTCAAAGCACGACAGGAAAAACCTAACATTCCTCCATCTCAACTAAAATATGCAACCATAAGTAGAAAGATCCTGAGTCACCTACTAGGTAGGGATGGAGATCAGTTTATTCATCGCACTTATGCTAAAGAATATCTCGTTGATCACATACTATGCAGGATGGAAATGACATTCTGCTGCAACGTAATGTAAAAGAAGATCCCTTTGCTCGCCTGCTATGAAGGACGGGGAATACTTTCTACTGCACCCCAATTTGAAAGATCTCATTGCTCGTCAACTACACATAACAAGGTTTACTTTCCTCTTAGTTGTAAAGTAAAAGAAGATTCCCTTGCTTGCCTTTTATGCGGGATGGCGATGTTTTTTTTCTTTTGGGAAATCCTGGATCACCTGCTAGGTAGAGTTAGAGACTCCACCAACATCCTCCATTGCCTATTTATATGCTAAAAAACTACCAATATTTATAGCTAAAAAATAATTCATTTCTTTAAAATAGTAGCTAAAAAAATATAAAATATGCATTAATTCACGTCTTTCTACCTTCCGCCTTTTAACATTCCATCTCATAACATTCAACTTTCTTCATTCTAAATTAGAAAATAAGAAATAAAAATTATTTCCAGGTATTAAAAGAGAATTTTTTATCATTTTCTCTTGTCTAATTATTACAAATTAAATACACTTAAATTACTTTTCAAATAAACTATATATATATATATATATATATATATATATATATATATATATATATATAGGAGTTGCTTATGACTCCCTACATGTTGAAGTAATAAACTAGTACAGACATGAAAGAGGGACTCTTTTTTGGTTCAATACAAGAACCCAAGAATTCCCAAGAAAGACTAGGAACCACCCCCCAAATAGGGGAAACTACAATGACTCAACAAAGAAAGAAAATGAATGTAAAATTTCATCTGCACCAATTGTAGTCATGTGTCCATATATGCAATTCTGAAGTGGGGAACTTCTAGAGTATCTCCATGCAACAGATAATGGAGAGTTGGTGGGGGGTTGACATCAACCTCAGTCTTTTTAGAATGTGATCCAATCTAGGCCAACCAGTTTGCAGGCTGACTTCCTTCCCTATAGATGAAAGTGAATTGGATTTGTAACTTGTTGCTAATATCTCTGATTTTTTTTATCCAGTATGAGTGATGTCAGGGAGCTCCCTCCTCATGATTTAAAAGGTGAATTATTACAGCAGAGTCCACTTCCAGCCAAAGCTTATTCCAATTAGCCTTAATGGCAAGATTAATTGCTCAATACACAACAATGAGTTCAGTCTCAGTGGCATCAGAGGCCATAACAGGGGTGTAGAAATATAGTAGGCACTTACCCAAATGATTTCTGTAAATACCTCCCACTCTAGCTCCATTTTTTGTAAAGCTTCCATCAGTGTTAATCTTCACAATGGGATGTTTTGGGGTTTTCCAGTATACTTTGATAACTTGAATAGGTTCAGAATTTATAGGTCGACAGGAATTAGAGATGTTAGGGAATCTTTTCTAGTTGATCATCTTATGAAGATAAGATAAACAATTTCTAGCAGTTTTCCTAATCTTTGGATTGGCATCTTCAAACTTGACCTTGTTTCTTTCCATCTAGATAAACTAGGTAATAGTAAAAGGAATAGTAGCATACTTTCTCTTCTGCCAGAACAACCAGCACTTGACAAGCCTATCCCAAGTGAAATCTTTCTCATCAATGATCAACTGATTCAAAATTTGTTTCCAAACTAGTTGAGCAAAGTTATATTCAAAGAATAAGTGATTCAAAGTTTCCTCCTCCTTCTTACATAATAAGAATTTAGAGGGACCCCTCAATCCCTTCAGCTTGAGAATGTCATCTGTAAGAATCATTTTATGAAATACTCTCCAGCAGAGAAAATACATAGAAGGGGATAGGAATTTGTTCCAAATAATGTCTCCCTAGGGTGTTTGCTCCCAACTAAAACTTTTGGAGTATATGGCTTTGGTAAGGCTTTGATGGGAATTAATCTGCCACAGAACTTTGTCAGCTATTCTTCTATTAAACTTTATACTGGCCACTTTAATAATAGAGTGAGGTTGCAAGAGATTAGATAACTTAACTAGGGACCACTCATCACCATCCCAACAATCAACCACTTTCAAATCACTATTGTAGACATTGGTAATGGGTGATAACCAATCTTTGGGACACCAATTGTCAAGCCAAAACTGGATATCACCTTTGCCCAATTCCCAACTATAAGTGGTTTCAGTATTATGTCTAATTTTCAGAATTTTTACCAAAATTTTAGAATCTCCAATTTTCCTTAGGACCAGTGTGGGGTGCTGATCTTTGCAATACATATCCCACATGAATTTTGCCCAAAAAGAGTTTTGAGTTCTAAACTTAATCTAGAGTTTACAAAAATTAATTTGAAGGACTTGATCAAGGTCCTTAAAGCCAATACCCCAGTAATTTGAGGTTTAGCAGCTTTTCTCCAAGAAGCCCAATGCATTTACTGTCTTTGGCCTTACCACAAAAATTTATTGAAAATTCTTTCCAGCTTAGTTTGTGTGCTTTTCTTAATTGTAGTCATTTGCTGTATATAAGATGGGAAGGTAGTGATAATGCTCTTTAACAAAGTAATTCTTCTCTCATTAGATAAGAAATTTTGTGTCCACCCATTGAGAAGACTTGAAATTTTGTTCAAAACCTCATTAAATTGAATTTGTGTGGTTCTACCTGTGATAAGAAGCACCCCTAGATACTTAATTAGGAGTTGAGAAATTGTAAAACCAGTGTATTCAGATGCCCAATGTTTGTCAGTAGAGGAGGCATGTTTATAGAAGACCATCTGACACTTTGCAGGATTGAAGGACATTCCTGAGTGAACTTGGAATATTTGTAGTGTCTGGAAGACTTTGCCGATAGCATTCTTGATGGCTCTGGAGAAGACCATTATGTCATCAACATAAAGTAAATGGGTAATGGCTATGTTGGATCTATGATGGTATCTGTTTTAACTGTAATTCAGAAGAGCTTCATCAAGAATTCTAGATAAGTAACCAATCGCAAGTATAAAAATGGTGGGTGATAATGGATCCACTTGATTTAACCCTCTAGCAGCAGTGAATGAACCCCTCCCTTGCCCATTTATCAAGAAAGAGTGTTCATTGTTATGCAGCAACCTCCTTATCAGGTGACAGAAATCAATGTTGAAACCTCTGGCAATTAGGACTTCCATTATGAAATCCTAGCTTATGGTATCATAAGCTTTCCTTTAGTCTAGATTATATAACATATTGCCCCCTCTACAAGTTTTGTTCAAGTCCTGTAATAATTCTTGAGCCAGAAGAGTGTTATCAATGATGGACCTACCTTTCACAAAGGCTGTTTGATTGGGTTTAATTATGGAATCCAGGTGAGGTTGTAGCTTATTCACCATAATTTTGCAGATGGTTTTACTAATGACAGTGGTCAAACAAATAGGCCTAAATTGGTTCCAATTCTGCTGTAAATCATATTTAGGAATCAGTACAGTGGTGGAGGCACAAAAATACTTTGGAAGATTATTGCCTTGGAAGAAGCTTGTTACTGCAGCAATAACATCAACCTTAATAATCTCCCAGGTTCTTATAAAATTCAAAAGTGAAGCCATCAGGGCTAGCAGATTTGTTACGATCTATGAAGCTGATTGCATTCCAAATTTCCTTTTCATTGGGGATATCTGTAAGCTTGAGGCTAGCAGTGTAGTTCAGTTCAGCAAGGAAATGTGCCTTCTCAATAAGGGGTCTGAAGTTATGATCCTGATTTAGCAAATATTTGTAAAAACTTATGGCATCATTGGCTATATCAGTATTATCATGTAGCCACTGACCATTAGCATTTTGAGTAGCATGGATTGTATTGCACTTTCTTTTATATTTTATATAAGCATGAAAAAATTTGGTGTTTCTATCCCCATCAGTAAAAATATTTAGCCTTTTGTTTAAGGAATTTTTCCTGATAATCGTTGGCACTAAGTAGGTTGTTCTGAGCAATCAGCAATTTCTTTTCCTCCACATTGCCAATCTATTCCTCTTGCTCCAAAGTTTTGACTTCATCTTCTGCCTCCTGGACTTTGGCATGCACATTACCAAAAGTTTCCCAACTCCATGTTCTGAGAGCTTTGGTAATTTTGATTTGTAGTAAACTTAACTTGATAAGGGGTCATGATGTGAAACTCCTTTCCATAAGTCAGTAATGTACTTATTGTAGGAAGGGTGTGCAGCCCTCATGTTAAGATATCTAAAAGGGGGGGGGGTTTGATAATCAATAGAAGTAATACTAATAAGTATAGGTCTATGATCTGAGCCAGCAATACTAAGATGAGTGATAAAGGAGAGGAGGAATTGGTTAAAACATGCATCATTTACCAACATTCTATCAAGCCTTTCCCAAATGGCTCCCCTTTTCCAAGTGAATGTAGGCCCCTTGAAACCCAGATCAAAGAGGCCAGCCCTGTGGATATTATCACTAAAGGTGTTCATCTTGGCAGAATTTGGGACTCTTCTTCCAGATTTTTCAGCAGTAGAAGTAATACAATTGAAGTCTCCCCCCACCAGCCATGGGGAGTCCATCTATTGGTTGATGTTAATCAACCTATTCCACAGCTCCTTTCTAGCATCCTTTGTGCAACCAGCATATATGAAGGTAGCTTCACCCTTATGTCCATTCATATTGTATGAAAGGTGGACAAGTTGTCGATGATCAATTAGAATATTTGACTTGATTTCTCTTCTGCAACAAATCCAAATTTTATAGTTAGTGTTCCCAAAATGGGTGAAACCAACAAACTTTTTAATCGTATTTTTAGGGTTCTTGTGAACCATGGGTTCAAGGATAACAATACACCACAGCTTGTATTTAAAATTAAAGTATAGAACTCTTTTTAGGGAAAGTGGACTAGCCATCACCCTTATGTTTTAGAAAAGTAGATTAATCATGAACTGGAGGGTGTAGAGAAGCATGAGATCTTGATCTAGTTCTTCCTCTATGATTTGGAGAACTATTTCTTGCTCTTTTAGCCTTCATAGACTGTACCCCTGATTGTAATTTTTGCACTTCTGTCCCTGGTTTTCTTCTTTTCCTTGCTATTTTAATTTTCAAATCTTCTTCAATGGTTTGTTTCATTTCAGTAATGATTGGTTCCTTTGGAGCTTTATCATGGATCTCTGTGATGATTTGCTTCCCCTTCTCAGCTTGCAAAGGGGATGTAGGTGTGATAATTGTGATTTCAACATCTTCCTTTTTAATTGATTTATGTGGTGGGGTGTCATCTTGGCTATTAGGTTCAAATAGCTCTCCAAGGGGATCAGCATCTGATGGAACCTCATTAAATCCTGGGGGTGATTCTTCCAGCCTTTGATTTATTTCTTGTATGTTTTCTAACATTGTTTCTTTAGCAATAGACCTTGTAACATTAGTTACAGTTCTTTCAGTAACTGTTTGGTTTCTTTCTACCATTTTCCTATTTCGGGGATGTAATTTATAACATTTTTCTAAAGTGTGACCAAACATCTTGCAATGTGAACAATAGTAAGGTTTCTGTTCAGCCATTATATCCTGCCAAAACCCTTCAGCATCATAACCAATCCAAATTCTCTTCAGTTCAGGGAGTGTGATATCTTTTTCAACTTGAATTCTAGCAAGGCTAGGTCTGGCCTTATTATATGTGGGAGCATCCACTCTTAGAGGTGTACCTAATGCTCTACCAATGTTAAATAGAGGATTGAGCTTGAAGTAAGGGAGTGGGAGGCCAATTAGCTTAAACCAGAGGGGACCACAGGAGGTTCTTTACTAGGATCAAATCCTGGAGTCCATTTTATAATTTTCATATTTGTTCCAGCAATGTTAACAGATTGTTTAGCAAACAATCCTGCATAGTCTTCCTCAGCTGCCAACTAAATTAGGAGGTTCCACCCATCCAATAGCTCTATTTTCCAATTACCTATAAACTTCAGTGATTCAAAAAAACTTATGACTAGCTCCATTTTAGGATGTCCTGGCTGAAATTTTCCCACCAAAGTGAATTTAACCTCTTCCTTTAATGCATCAATTTCCTTGGTAGTGCATTACATAGTTGTTTCACCTTCTTTAAACCCAAGAAGGTGAATACAAGGACTGCTTCCTTTTCCAGCAGCAGTATCATGGAGTTCCTGTGGGAATACCAAATGATCATAATCTTGTAAAATTTTAGTTGATTTCCCAACCACAACAGCATAGGTTGCTTTTATCCATTGGGAATATCTGAAGATATCAATGGAAGAAGCCATCACCCTTCCAGAACAATCAGGAGCTTGAAGTTTAGCTAAACAGCAAACAGCTGTCCAAGAGGAAACAGAAAGTTAGGGAGAGCCACTTCTGAAACCTAAAGTGACAACATGCAAGAAAACTAGTGAAGTTTTCTTCCCTAAGGGGATCCTAACAAGAAAGAAATCTCAAAGACCAAGGGAAATGGGTAAAGAAAACCCCCCCAGTATTTAGGAGAACAAAGAAGGATGAAAAGCCAATGGAGCAGTGCCACCAAAATGAGCTAAAAATGGAACAGCAGCCACCAATGTAACAGTGCCAAAGAAAAGCATCAAGAAGCAGTAAAAGAAGATCAACCAGTGAACTCTTTACTCACCAAAGGAAGCCAACAGGGCTAACTCCACCAACACCAACTTGAAGCAGCAGCCACACGCCTTCATCCTGTCAGAAACCATAGCAGAGCTCCTACTCCAGCCGCCAGCATCCTATTTTTTTATTATATATATATATATATATATAATTCAGCAATTACCACAATAAATCTAAATTGGGTATAAGTCATTTAATCTATGCAGATGACATCCTAATTTTCTCCAGACCAAATAAGGCGGCTGTTAAAACTCTACATGACTGTTTACAGAAATTTCAATGCACATCAAGACTTAAGGAAAACAAAGAAAAATGCCAAGTTTATTTCAGTAAAAAAGTCTCCACATCTTATAGACATTGGACTCTTGAACTCCTAGGTTTCAACTCTATTACTATTCCTTTCAAATACCTATAAGTTTATTTACATAGGGGAAGAACAAAAAAAAATACATTTTGATGAGATAGTAGACAAAATCAACCCCACACTTCAATCTTGGACTAAATCTTTCCTTTCCAATGGGGGCAGAATAACTCTTTTGAAGAGCATCCTAACCACCTTCTTCATGTACTTACTACAGTTGGTTGTAATGAAGAGAAGTACCTAGGTACTGTTGGAGAGAGCATTCAATAGATTTCTCTTGACTGGTCAAAGAAAGCAAATGACTTGGGCAAGTTGGCAGACGGTGGCAAAGCCCTTACTTGTTGGTGAACTAGGCTTCAAGGGACTTTGGCAGTTACAGAAGATCAGCTTGTGCAAACTGTGGTTAAAATTCAGATAAAAAGTTAACTTATGGGTAGAATTTATGCATGATAAATACTGCAGAACTGAGCATCCAAATATGGTTTCAAGAAAGTTGGGGGGTTCCAGAGTCTAGAGCCAAATGCTAAAGGTTAGGGAAAATGCAGAACAACTCTACATATGGGAGATGGGTCTAGAAAATATTAGATTTTGGCTGGATAAATAGTGCCCAACAGAATTTATGGAACCTTTGGATGATATTCGTGACAATAATCTGGTGGTGAAGGACTGTTGGATAAGGCAATTCTGGTCTGAGGAGCTACTCCAAATAATGCTGAATGATCACTCAGTTAGGAAGGTCACCAAAATTTAGTTTGATAGAAATAGGAAAGACAAAGTATTTTTAACTTCCTGCTCCAGCCAAAGCATCACTGATCTAATCCTAACTGATGACATACTGAAGCTAAAAGGGCAGAAGGGCCCCTCTAAGGGTCAGCTATGTAGAAAAGATATGGAGTCAACTAACCATCTCTTCTTCACTTGCAATTTCTCCAGGAATGTGTGGAAATCCCTGCAACCACATTTTCATATCAACACCATCAACTTGGGATGGGCTAGTTTAAGTAAATTCTTGATTGACTGACATAAGTTGAAGCTTGGTCTCATCCCCTTTATTACTACCTGATTCCTTTGGGCTGCCCGAAATAAAGCAAAACATGATTATGTGGATGCTACCATAGGCAAGGTGGTGGAACAGTGTCTGGCTTATATCATGAAATTGATCCAATAGAAAAACATTCCAAACATCTTGAAGATTTGCAAAATAGCTGAACAAAAAAGTTACAAGACAATCAAGGTTGTTTGGGAAAAACCCATGTACACTTTTATTAATGTCAACATTGATGGCAGTCTTTACCCAAACAAAGCTGACATTGTAGGGGTCTTCAAAGACCATAAAGGTAACTACCTACTTTTAAAAAGAAGCTAATTAAAATAAACTAAAAAATTGCTCAAATTTCATCATTTGGGTACCAAAATCTGCTCAAATTTCTCTTTTTGGGCTAAATCTGATCCAAATTTGACGGCCCAAATTTTTAAACCCTGTCTAACAATGCTCTTACGCCCGTTTCTTCTGGTACGGGACCGTCCCACATGGCCCGCCATTTTCTGCAATCCCAGTTTTGGCAATCCGGTCAATTCCAGGTGGTTTGTCATCCAATCCTAGCTTAGAGCTCGCAGTTAAAAAAGATGGAACTTTTTCCATGCACAAGGATCATGCCCACATCGTAAGAAAAAAACTCATGCCAACTAAGTTGTGTTTAATAGCTACGACATATAGAAGTTTATGTTAATCTTATATATATATANTATATATATATATATATATATATCTATTGTGACAATAATATAATATATACTGATATGTATATATATATACACTACAAAAAGGAAAATGCTTTAGATTTGATATTTTTGGTCAAGAAATTGATCTCACCCAAAAATAGCTGGGCAACTTATACATCTCTAGCAAATCTCCTTCATGCAACACGAATCTCGAGACACAAAATAAATCTCAACTTAGTTTTTTAAGAAAGAAATATTTTAACATCGATAATAACTCTTCCGTAACTCTGATTTCAGCATACTTATAGTCAAATTATCCGACACAACAAAATGAACTAATCTTACCAAATTTTGTCCAATCCGAGTCAAACCAAGCTCAGATAAAGTCTTTAAGAAAGTCTTTTAAGTTATCCAAACATATTTAGAATGTTAAACAAAGTAAATCTATAATCAAATCGAGCATCTCGATAAGACAAATTCAATGAGACCAAAATTTCTCAATTTCTCAATGTACTCAAATGTCCATCAAACACTGTCTGATCAAAAAAAGTTTGTTGGATTGCCAATCAAATTGGTTCATATTACCACATTCACTGCACCAAGAACACTATAAATAGAGCCCCACCCCTTTCATTAAAGGAGGCTAGTGATACACCAAAAAAATGTACTTTTTTAATTACATATTTTATGCTTATTTTTCGTGATATTGCACTTTAAAGAAATTTAATTTCATGTTTTTTTTGCAGGTATATCCTTTTTAGGCATTTGGAGGAAAATGATAAAAAGGACAAAGTTCAGAGCCAAAACAACAAATTTTGGGATTCTGGAGCATGATGCACGAAAATCTAAAGAGTTGGCGCATGATGCACTATAGACTCTTTTTGTGGATTAAGGTGGTTCGAGATAAATTTTGTGTGAATTTTTAAAAGGACAATTGTTCTAGACACTTCTTGGAGTGATTCAATACATTTAGACACTTTGGAAGGTTTTTTTATAAAGGGATATGTCTACTAAATCAAATGAAAGGTCTTTTGAATTAAAAAGAGTTCACTTTTGGAGGGAACTTTGGAGGAAATTTTGAATTTATTTTGAGAGGAGGCAGCCCAAAATAAAGAGGAAGACTTCATAGATTTTAAAGAGAGTTGAAAGGGGGATGAAAAAGGTAAGAAGGTGGTGGCGTCAAAGGCAAAGATAGTAGATTTTCTTCTAGGGTTGTAAAAAGAGAGGGAATGTGATAGATTTCTTCTTCATTACGCTTCTAAGAGAGAAATGAGCGTGCTTGCTAAGAGAGAAAAACATGGAGAAAACTTCTAGGGATTTTATTGGGAAGGATTGTGAGATAAATTGTGTATTTTAATTCTTTAATTTTGTAAACTTGTTTTTATATATGAATTCAGTGTTTTGTCGTATCCTTCTCATAAATTTTGAGTAGTTGTCTTTATCTTTCTCCCTATTTTGAGATATGATTTTGTGAAGAATTAATTTTATTTTCTACAGTTTTAAATGTTAATATTTTGTGATGATTTAAATTCCGATCTTCATTTACTTTTTGATCTAGCCAATAAAAATGTTAAAACATGTTGAGAAACATATGTCCTGAAAAGGGGTAAGATTTCTACAACAAGGGGAGAATTACATTTGATTTTATGGGAGAGTATGTCATCCATGGAATTGAGTGTAAATTAATAGGGAAATATACTTTGTTTGATGCATAATTTGAGATTTTAATGTGATGGATTAAAATCCTCAATTTGGTCCAATTGATTGAAAACTAATGCGAGATTGTGAGCCTGCAGAGGACAGAGTAGTGGGAGCTCTAGAGTGGCAGCCGATATCCTCCAAGTTTAACGATAGAATTAGGGACCAAACTCTGGATTAGTCAATATTTTTTATAGCACTTGGAAGAGGGTAAGGAATATGATTGCTCCTATTTGGCACAAAATATTTTTTATAAATATATTTAAAAATGATTTTAATTTCTTCACAATCCATATACTCATTGTAAAAGGGAAGGATGTTTTCTTAAATTTGAATCTTCCATCAACAAAAATTTTATTTAGATTTCATAATTTTACTTTTGAAAGTTTAGTTTTTTAATAGTTAACTTTGTTTTTCAACTGATTTTTGTATAGCATTCACCTTAGTAGTTAATATTCAAACTTCGCACTTTACCTTTTTTTCTTTTATTTTTTTTTAATTATAAAATAATTTCAAAAACTTACTTATAGGAGTTTTCAATTTCCCTGTGGGACTAATATCTAGGACTCCATTAGAGTCTTTTTTTACTTGAGAAATACATATATTTGCATTGATTTTAAAGGAGATTTGGAAGTTTAAAAAAAGCTTTAAAGATGAATTATTTTCATAAAAGGTATTTTTGTTGGATTTTATTGCATATTTATTATTATATCTACTGTGAGTATTTTGTAGTATTGAAAAATATTTGAAAAACTTACACTTTAAATCTACCCGTATCAAGCATACCTCTTCTTTACGCCTTCTGAGTGCATAAGGAACATTAGATATACTAAAGTAAGGTTCCAAATTCTCTCAGGCTATGTTGGGTAGTTTCTAGCCTCTTAATTATAGATTGTTCATATTGCCCTCCCTATAGGACTAAGTAGTCCTAAGGTTTTGAACTAAAGACCAAATTGGTAAAGATTCTAGCCTGTTGCGCTAGATTCACCAATTCTACGCCCATCAAAACTTATCCCTCTATTTATTTTCACTGCATTATGAACTAATTTTCCTTCACCAAATATTGCAATGTGATTATTACTGGTTGGGGAATACATAGCCCTCTGAAGTCATTATGGATTCACAATAGATTTTAGCAAACCACTTGCCAGATCAAATATGTAAATAAAGCATGAAGTTAATCCCACACAAGATTAATTCTAAGTACAAGTAGAAAGATAAGAGAAATACCAAGAATTTATGAGGATAAGAGAGCAAAACATGATTTATATTAAAACTTATGTTCAACAAACCTAAACAAAAGTAGAAAATACTTATCTTGAACTCTTTTCCTAAGAAAATCCTTTTAAGTTTCATTGATAAATCCTTAAGTCTTCTTACAAGTTTACTTCAAAAAATAAAAATAAAGACTCGCAACCCACACATAAGTCTCTCCTCAAAGACTCACGTCAATACTAGACACCAAATCTCTTTCCTACTTTCTACATCCTGAGAGGTAACTGTTAATTGCATTAATAATCTGCCCCAGTTGTTTTTCTATATTCCTTATTGTGACCTCTTGATTTTCCAGCTCACTCTTCATTTGAATCACCTTTTCTAACATTAATTCCTTTTCCTCATCCTGTGGGTTGGGGTTAAAATTATGAGGAAAAGAAAGTTCATCATTAAAAACTACTTTGACTATTACAATTACATGTGTGATTAAATTGATTATCTTCCAAAAATTGGTCTTCTCCTCCAAAATTATTATTCCTATTAAAATTCAAATGATTTTCCTAACCTGGACTATAATAATCAGAAGAAGAATTATGTATCTCATGGTAAGTTTCAAACTATTGTCCAAATAAATTTTTCATAATAATTGGGGTTCCTTGAGGATATCTTTAATTGTAATGATCCAACTTCCTCTTAATATTTGCAACCTGAGAAATTATTTTTCTTCACGTTTTAAGCCAAAAGTTTAATGTGCCCCTAGTGTGTGTTATTTTTCTGAGTGTTTTATGTCAATTTAAATCCTCAGTAACTGTGTTAAAAACATGACCCATCCCAAAATTAAGTATAATTTAGCTTCCAAAATTTGGCAAAAAACTTGACCCAATTTATATTTATCTATTAAAATTAAAATGTTCTAAAATATATAAAATAATTCACAAACTAGTGGCTCTATCCAAGTGCATGTCTCCCTTCACCTAATATAGGGCTTTCTTTCAAAAACCTAGTATCGATCCTACAAAGAAGCGCAGTAAAAAATTGCTAAAGCTAATTCTAGTATACTACTATCAAGTCTTTGTTTGGAAGAAGAAAATTCTTATGATAATAACATAAATCACAATATTCAAACAATAAAAATGAAAGTAAGAAAGATAAGTTAAAATAGGTTTAATAAATGCTAATAGAAATGTAACTAAAAGAACTAAGCTTTATAAACTAATTTCTAAACTTCAAAGTTAAACTTAGGGTCTGTTTGGCGCAGCTGTGGATTATTTATAATCTGCTGATAAGCAGATTATTGTGATAATCTGATAATCTGTAGATTATCAGAATAATCTGGCTTGCTGTTTGGGCCAGCTTATTGAAGCTAGCTTATTGGTGGTTGAATGACATAACTGCCCCTATGTGATAAAACTGTTTGGGGCAGCTTATTTAGAATAGCTTATGCATAGAAGAGAAACATTAATTGCAAAAACATACGATAATGATAGACTAGTTATAAAAGAAAACATACAGT
>JXCR01071315.1:56353-67130 GCA_002079205.1 Phalaenopsis hybrid cultivar | reverse complement strand
TATATATATATATATCTATTTATTTGCACTTAATTCCATGAACGAAACACTCCTTCATGGAATTGATTGTGATTCTCACTTTTTTATGAAACTCATACTCCATTTCCCGAATAGTATGTTTCACAACAGATGTTAATATTTCAATTGGCCAAATCAAAAAGTAAATTAAAAATGGGGTGAAAAACTCATCACAATTTATTTTATACTTTAAAATTGGCACATCCAAAGTATCTCTTCATTTCACTATGTCTCAGAGTAGGGAGAAACATAAAAAAAACTACTCATACCTCATGAGAAATATATGACAACATATGAGCTTTATAAATAAGAGAAGGTTTATACAACAATAATAAACAAACACCACTTATCTTTAACTCTTCCTCAAAGAAAATCCCTTGTAGCTCCTCTTGGACTCCTTCTCTTTTTACAAGACTCTTAATTCTCTCTTCAAAGATGTANCTTCTCTTTTTACAAGACTCTTAATTCTCTCTTCAAAGATGTAGGGAAGAAGAAATTTCTCACTTCTCTCCCTCTCTAACAACTCTTAGGAGAAATCACACTTAGACTCACCACACTACACAATACACACAATGGAACATTAAAGATAACTCAATGACACACTAGCAGACTCCTTTTTCTGATCAATTTTCCCTCTAAATAGTGCATAATGTAAATTTTCCAAGTGGTGTATCAAATAACTCTTAAAAAATCATCCAAATTGGTCGAATCTTCTAGAATTTTGCTCTGCACCAACTTCAGCGTTGTCGGTGCCCACAATGGTGCTATCGGCGCTAGTGGCCCAAAATTAATTTATGCTCTTTGTCGAATGGTGCCGTCATCACCCAATCTAGCGGTGTTGGTGCCCCCACTGTTCTGGACTCCTTCTTTCATGCCGACGTTGTTGGTGTTGAGTATTTCTCTCTAAAATGTCATTTTGACTCCAAATTCCATCCTTTTTTCTTCCTTTTTGCTCCAAGTGCTAAAAATCATCAGCCTACAATAAAACATGAAAAATACCTTCCTTTAAAGTGCAATATCACCAAAAATGAGAATAAAATATAGTTCTAAAAATGCATATATATTTGGTACATCAAAATCCCCTAAACGTAAATGTTACTTGTTCTTAAGTAACTCCTTTGCTACATAAAAATATGACTTATAGTAAAGAGTTTAACTTCTAGAATTCCATGTTTTGGTCTACTAAATATCATAGTATAACTTAAGAAAAAGTTAAATAATTCAAGTTAATACTAAAGGTATAAAAATATCTAGCAGTCAAGTCTAAGATTTCTGATTCTCTATTCTTTTCAAGAAAAATTGCAAATTATCATATTAAAGCCATCTAGAATATTCATATAAAAAAGAAATTCATGACAAATTTAGAGAATGTAGCTAAGCATTTTTCCTTAAGTTAATTCAAGTGAAGCCATATTTTGATTAGGTATCTAATCAAGCTTCTCCTCACATATTTTTCTTTTATATTCTTATTCTTTTTTTTTCTTTTACCTTTTTGCTTTTCTTTTATTTTTTCATTCTCTTGTAAAGATTAATATATTTGGATAACCTTTAATAATTTTGAACTTTACTATCCTTTTCTTAAAGTTAATAAAAACTTTTCACATTCCTTCACTTTATAAATTCATCTTAGCTTTGAAGATCTTTTATAAAGTTTCAATCTTTTCCTTTTTCATGAAACTCTAAGATTCTCAATACTTTCAAAAATACAAATTTCTTTATTTAAAATGAAAAAAATAGTATTATTCTCTCATATCAAATACTTTAATCTCTAAAATTAACCTTTATCATTGAAAATTTTTTACTTAAGCTTTCTATATATTTATAAACACATATATAGTTATCTAAAGTTGGGCTCTACTACCACTAGTCATGTTGAATTAATTTTTTTTTAAATATAGCTAATTGAGGACAAATAAAATTAAGTTTCTTTCTTTAAAAAAGAAATTTTCTTCCCCTGCAAACTTAAATTTTTTTAAGAGATTAAGCATGAAAAACTTAAAATACAGGATGAAAAAAAACAGTTAATACACAAAGAAAAGACTTATCTGTTGAAGGTTTTGTTTTTGAAACTTAACTCTGAAATATTGCAGGTGCTAGAATGAAAAGCTACAAGATATAAAACATTAAATAACACATAATATATATAAAACAATATTTGCAGAGAAAGAGTTAACTAAAAATAAATACAACAAAGTACTAAAAACAAACAACTGTACTAAAATAAATTTCAATTCAAAAACAACTCTAAAGACTATAGTTTACAACACAACATTCAATACAGATCAAAGAATCACACTCTACAAACTAAACAATAACAACAACAAAGTGCAACTAACTATACACTAAATAATCAGAACTATGACTAAGCAGACATCTTCACTCATCATCTTATTCATCTTCTTCTTCTTCTATATTAAAGTTCAGCTGTTGATAAGGGGTAAAGATAGGGTTACTAGAAAACTGCACCGAGTGGTCACCCCTCATGTATCTAACATAGCATCATCATATGCAACATCATATTCAAACTTTTTTTTTGTTAAATTATCATTATGTGTATTCATGGCTTCCAAATTTTCAATCAAGTTCTTTATCCTTAAGATATCTCCTTGTTGGATCATCATCTGTTCCATAAGTCCCTGAAGAGTAGGGTACTAGAAGTAGAAGGAATATCCCCAATGTTCCATAAGTCCCTGGATAGTAAGAGTACTAGAAGTAGAAGGAATATCCCTACTCTTACTTCTCATTCTCCATCCAACATGAGATTCATAGGTTTTAGTATTTGTTGGCCCAATAGGTTTAAGAGGCTCAATCCTTTCCTCATCAATTCTAAAATCAACTCTTGATTGCTAACATAATGTGAAAATCAGGGCAGGGTGTCCTAATCCACCAGTCATCTGACCCAGAGCAACAGAACGAATGTTCTTATAGAATATTTAGCCAACATCTAAACTACCCATCTTTTGGATACAAAAGTTTAGGATAGCTCTATCCTTAGTAACTTCGCTTGGTGGTTTGTAGGTATCATTCTGACAGATATAAAGTAATGTCAGGCGTTGGATACTACATTTAACATAGATGCAGGGAAGTTTATCTTAACGTTATTCTTCACCTTGCAAGCTCCTCTTCCATCAGTAAGAAATGAAATAACTTCATCCAGAGCCCCATTCATTGTAGAGAATGTGTTGTACTCTCAGTGAAATGCTCCTTGCAACTGATAAATTTCATTAATCCTCATCGGGGTGAACTCAACCATTTTACCACGAACTTAGATGTGATCATTAGAAGTCTCTTTAAAATTGGTATAAAGCTCTAGGACTATACCAATAATAGCCTCAGCAATAAAGTAACAGAAATTCTCCCACTACTGAGCAACAATCAATCTCTCGACTTCACCACCCAGATTTTTGATCACTCAATAAGGAATTATTTTATTTGTATTCTGTATACTATTGAAATGAGCAATAGCTTTGAAGTTGATGAATCTTTGGTCATCATATTCCAATTTCCTTTTTCCATTATTTTCACACATTAGTTATTTCCAATTCACTTCAACATCTAATTAGTCTCTTTAAATAATAATATTCATCCTTAATTAGTATACAAACAAGTGTTTTTACAAACAACACAACCAATTTTTATATATGAAAATCCAAATTTTACAAACACAAATTTTTATTCCCACTAACACATACATAAAGCAAATCACAATATAATTCAACGCCACAATTAAGCCAAAAACACTAGAACATTAAAAACTAAACTATACATACAGTTGATGTCATAGGAGTTTCAAAGCAAAGCAAATCCAACACAATTACATTAAAAATAATAATTAATCTTAAATAGTGGAAAGTCTAAATTCTTCAATTACTCCTCTTCATCTTCAGTACAGTCTCCTCCTCTAATATCTCCCATAAACTGGTAATGTATGCACAAATTGTAGAATGGTCAGTACGGAAATTGATCGGTCGAATTTTCATCAATCCATTCATTCTTCTTAAACATCTCCACTAAACCTGCATCAATCCCTCCCGTATAATCAAAGTGTTCCTTCATGCTCCAATCTAAGTGACCAAAAAGGTAAGTAAGATTTCCTATCGCATTTATGATATTCTGAAGTTCTCTTTTTATCTACTTTATTTTCTTCTCCAAAACTTGTGAACTTCCAACCGTACAGAGTATTAAGCAAGTCAAAACATGTGATGATTGATTCAAGATAATGTCCAACGCTACATTTCCATTTCCAATAAAGTTTGCATCAATAGGATCCATGGGTTCCTAAGGTAATAAAACTTTCTACCAACTTTCATATGGTACTTGAGGTTGACTGCAAAGTAAGAAGAACACAGAAGGATGCCTTAGTTTACTTATAGGCCCATTCATTATAATACCATAATAGATTTAAAATTAATTGATCCCACATCAATGGGATTTCCTATTTGAATGCAATAGTTTAAAATTGCACTTTCCTTTATAACTTTACTAATTCTCATTGTAGGGAGTAGTTTTGGAGAGATTAAGAAATGCCATTGTTTAGATATCAGATTTAACAGGGAAGCGAAGAAACTAACATACCCCTCATCTTTGATTTCCCAATTATCACTTTCATCCGTCGGAAATCAATATACATCATACATCAAATCCTTTGTTGGAATAAAGTTTGCGTAATGACAGATTGGCATGCTTTCTATCATAAATATATCGTTAATTCATGATGGAGTAAATGGTAGGCGCTTACCTTGAATGAAGAGGACTCGGTTAATTCCATAAAGATTAGCTTAGAATTTTTTTACTACTGGAAAAACTACTACATTAGTAGTTTAGCATAGAACTTCCCAATATCTCAGTACTATGATTTTCTTTATTTGAGAACTTGGATTACTCAATCCATGATTGACAAAGTCTCTCTCCTTGATAAGTCTCTTCTTCGTGATGACTTTGTCATATAGTTTTTGCGTGTCAAAACTGATGAAATTTCTTCAATTGAAAATCCCATATCTTGAAGTGTTTCTAAAATTAGAAGCCATGGATTTTGAAATTTAGAAGTGTCTAGTCATCTAAAATGGTTTTCATGCCTTTAAAAAGCCCTTTAGGCAGTTATTTTGAACCAAAATCCCGCCAAAGTTTGCTAAAACTCCCTGAATAGCCAAAATTGTATTGGGTGTTGTCCGCGCTCCCGATGGCGTAGTCGGTACCATGGATGTAAAAGGGCAACATTGGCGCCCATGCTGGTGCCCTTGGTGCCAAAGCAAAAGTTGCGTCTGTTTCATCTTTGGTTCAATTCATTCCCAAAATTTTGTCCAATATCAATATTTGTCTTGATTTATGATATATAATATTGTGTAGAATTCTAAGGTATTATTATCTCCTAATACATTACAACAATTATAAAGCAAAATACTAAGATATATATATATATATATATATATATATATAAATTGGTTGCCTCCCACAAAGCGGTTGGTTTAACGTTGTTAGCCCGACACACCAATGTTTATTCATGATGACTCAACATCAAGATTTCTTTAAATTGTGGCGTGTTCCCTTCATAATAATGTTTCAATCGATGCCCATTAACTTTAAATATCTTTCCACTTTTAGGATCTTTAATAACAACATTTCCATAATGATAGACTTTGATCACATTGAATGGTCCTAACCATCTAGATTTTAGTTTTTCTGGAAATAATATCAATCTAGTATTATATAATAGAACTTCCTGTCCAGGTTCAAATTTCTTTTTTATAATCCTCCGATCATGCCATTTTTTCTTTTTCTCTTTATAGATTTTTGCATTATCATATGAATCTCTTCTTCATTGAATTGCAATAATATTTTCTTACCAGCATCCTTTGGATTAAAATTGAATTTCTTAATATCCCAAAATGCTTTATGTTCCAACTCTATTAGTAAGTGGCATGTATTACCAAAAATAAGATTATATGGGGACATTCCAATAGAAGTCTTATAGGCACTTTTGTATGCCCATAATGCAGTATCTAATCAAGCAGATCAATCCAATTTATCAAGATTTACAACTTTTTCTAAAATTCACTTTATTTCACGATTTGATATCTCTGCTAGACCACTAGTTTCGAGATGACTACCAGTAGAGAATCTATGCATAATATTATATTTTCTAATCAATTTCTCAATCCTCTTATTCCTAAAATGGGATCCTCCATCCGTAATAATCACTCTCGGCATTCCATATCTTATAAAAATATTTTTATTTAAAAATTTTGAAACACTTAGAGCATCACGTTTAGGTACATTAATAGCTTCAATCCATTTTGACATATAATCAACAATAAGCAATATATATAAATTTTCAAATGAAGGCATAAATATTTCCATAAAATCTAATCCCCACATATAAAAAATTTCAACTTCCAATGTGTAATTCAAAGACATTTCATTTCTTCTAGAAATATTTCCTACACACTCACATCGATCACATGTTTTAATATATTCATTAACATATCTAAAAAGAGTAGGCCAATGAAATCTAGCTTGCAAAATTTTATGTGCAGTTCTACTAGTTCCAAAGTGTCCTCCAAATTCAGAATCATGACATCATTCAGTTATTTTTTCAGTTTCTTCGTAAGGCACACATCTTCTAATGATTAAATCTTTACACTGTTTATATAAATATGGGTCATCCCAAAAATATAATCTTTCATCTTGACTAAATTTCTTTAATTGTGGATTCTTTACATCTGGTGGTAGAACATCACTTACAATATAATTTACTATATCAGCATACCACGATATATTCTTTATATCAATACTACACATTTATTCATCAGCAAAAGTTTCTAAAATTTTATTTGCAAAATTAGTTAATATTTGTTATTGTAGTCTAGACAAAGGATCAACTATTTGATTTTTAGTTCCCATTTTATTTACTAACATAAAATCAAACTCTTGCAGTAGAAGTATCCATCTAATAAATCTCAATTTAACATCCTTCGTTTGCATCAAATATTTGATAACAGAATGGTCTATATGCACTATACATTTAGCTCCAATTAAGTAGGGTCTAAATTTATCAAAGGCATAGACAATAGCTAATAACATTCTTTCAATAGTGGTGTAATTAATTTAAGCATCATTTAGAGTTTTACTAGCATACTATATTACTTTAAAAACTTTGTTATACCTTGGCCCTAAAACAGCTCCAATAGCATGATCACTAGCGTCATACATTTTTTCAAATGGTTTCTCCTAATCAGGCGGAACTATTATAGAAGCAGTGATTAATTTTTCATTCAGTAATTCAAATGCTTTTATGCATTCCTCATTAAAATTAAATTTCATATCCTTTTCTAAAAGTTGGCATAATGGCTTAGGAATTTTTGAAAATTTTTTGTATAACACTTATAGAAACCAGCATGTCCAAGAAAACTTCTTACCTCTCTATCCGTAGTAGGAGACGGTAATTTCACAATAACTTGAATTTTTTATGAATTTACTTTCATGCCATTTTAAGAAACTTTATGCATAAGTACAATTCCTCCTACAATCATAAATTGACATTTTTCCCAATTTAGTACTAAGTTGATTTTTCCACATAATTCTAGAAATTTTTCTAAATTATGTAAGAATAATTCAAATGAAGTTCCAAAAAAAGAAAAATCATCCATAAATACTTCTATTCCACGTTAAATTAAATGAAAAAAATTTACATCATACATCTTTAAAATGTTGCAGGTGCGTTACATAGTCCAAAAGACATTCTACAAAAATCAAATGTTTCATAAGGGCTTGTAAATGTTGTTTTTTCTTGATCCTCAAGAGCAATTAGAACTTGATGATACCCGATATATCCATCTAGAAAGCAGTATTATTTTTGCCCATTCAATCTATCTAACATTTTTTCTAGAAATGGTAAAGGATAATGATCTTTCCTGGCAGCTACATTAATTTTCTATAGTCTATACCAATTTTCCAGTTAGTAACTTGTCTTGTTGGAATTAATTCTTTTTCTATTTTACTTCAACTGTCACTCCTCCTTTCATTGGAACACAGTGGATCGGACTTACCCAAGCACTGCCTGAAATAGGATATATAAATCCAATATCTAACCATTTTAAGATTTCCTTTTTAACTTCTTTAATTATCAGGTTTAATCTCCTCTAAGGATCAGCTTTAGGTTCATATTGTTCATCCAATAGACTTCTGTCCATACAAATTAAAGGACTGTATCCTTTAATATCTGCTAAAGTACATCCAAAGGCCTTCTTATATCTTTTCAACATTTCTACTAATTTTTGCTCTTGAATTTCTGTTAAGTCAGAAAATATAATAACAGACAATGTAGATGAATCTCTTAAAAATACATCTTTTAAATGGGCAGGTAATACTTTCAGTTCAAGTTCAGGTGGTTTAATACTTTAAGGAATAATATTTTTATTATCATTTTCTAAAATGTCCAAATTTCAAATTTGTCCTGAACATACTCTAAATTTTCATTTTTTATTTCATTCTCATTCTCATAATTCTCTTCTTGCCTTAGTTTTTCTTCAAACATTCCCTTAAATCGCTCATTACTTAGATAATTAGAAACTTCCATTCTAAAACATTTATTATCTTTTTCTATCATAGGATATTTCATAGCTTTTGCTATATTAAATGTTACTTCTTGTTCATTGACTCTCATTATTAATTCTCCTTTTTGCACATCAATCATAGTTCTCCCTATTGCAAGGAATGGTCTCCCCAAAATAATAGGAATCTTTTTATTTTTCTCCATATCTAATACAATAAAGTCTACAAGAAAAATAAATTTTTCCATTTTCACTAATAGTTCTTCTATAACTCCTTTAGGATAATTTATTGATCAATCAGCTAACTGAAGAGTTACAGTAGTAGGGGAAATCTCTCCTAAATCTAAATGTTTAAAAATTGATAGAGGCATAAGATTAAAACTAGCTCCTAGATCACATAAGGCTTTTCCAAAAATTTCTCACCAAATAGCACAAGGTATAGTAAAACTACCAGAATCTTTTAACTTTTTAGGAAGCTTTTTTTGAATATTTGTGCTACACTCTTCACTGAGTGCAACAGTCTCGTGATCTACAAACTTTCTCTTTTTGTTTAGTATATCCTTCATAAATTTCACATAACTTGGCATTTTTTCCAAAGCCTCAATGAAAGGAATATTTATCATTAAATTTTTAAGGATTTCCAAAAATTTTGTAAATTTTTTATCTTTATTATTTTCCTTCAATAGTTGAGGAAATGGAGGTGGCAATTTTTCTAAAAAAAATTTTTCGGTTTATTTTCATCATTGTCGCTTTCAATTTCCACCTTCTCCTTCTCAACTTCAGTTTCTCTTTGGATTCTTCTCTCCATTTTTTTTCCGCTTCATAATTTAATAGCTTTAATTCACTCCTTATTTTGATCTATTGGATTAACTTCAACAATGCTAGGAAGAATTCGTGAAGGTCTATTACTAAGTGCAGTAACAATATATCCTAATTGATTTTCAATATTCCTAATTTTAACTCCTTGATTTTTTATTTGATTTCCCATGTTCAATATCACTTCTTCCATAGTTAACTTCATCTTCTTAACTTGTAAGTTATTGTTAAATCTAGAAGGATAATAAGGTCTATAGTTAGGATTCCCTTGGTTATTTGAATTTTCTCAGGGGTCCATCGAATTGTTATAATTATTCCAACTAAGATTTGGGTAGTTTTTTCCATCCAGGGTCATAATAATTAGAAT
Source organism: Phalaenopsis hybrid cultivar (assembly GCA_002079205.1). Classification (NCBI taxonomy): domain Eukaryota; kingdom Viridiplantae; phylum Streptophyta; class Magnoliopsida; order Asparagales; family Orchidaceae; genus Phalaenopsis; species Phalaenopsis hybrid cultivar. The sequence continues at coordinate 57,380 of JXCR01071315.1, read as the reverse complement.
AAGGATTATTATTTCTATTATTTTTAGCATTAAAAGTTTCATTAGATGATTGAGTATTAATTATCTATCCTAGTAAATTTTTCTCAAACACTGGTTGTATTTGATAATTGTTCACTCTAATTTGATCAATCTTCTTTAATATAGCGGCAATATGAGATGTCAAAGTAAACATTTCATCAGAATCATAAATACTAGCTACTCTCTTTAGATTTACCCATTTGGAGGGCCATTAAAAATTATTATTAGCCATCTTCTCTATTAAAGAATATGCTTCATCAAAAGATTTTGAATTAATGATCCTATTAATCCATTATAAAAAGTTTGAATTATTAACCAATCTGGTAAAGCATGGTGTGTATATCTCCTAAAGAGATCCTTAAATCTTTCTCAAGCTTCATATATTGATTCCCCTTCGAACTTAAAAAAAGATGTAATATTGTTTCCAAGCTTAGCAGTTTTCGAGGGTAGAAAATATTTAGATAAATTTTTTTGTGATAGTTCTCCCCAAGTTCTGATAGATCCAGGTGCTAATGAATTTAACCAAGCTTTATCTTTGTCCCTTAATGAAAAAGAAAAAAAATTATAAGCCTAAAAACATCATTAGACACTTCATAATATTTAAAAGTAACATATATTTCAAGAAAACAAGCAAGATGTAAGTTAGGATCTTCAGTTGGTGTTCCTCCAAATTGTTAATTTTGTACCATTTAGATAATAGCAAGTTTAAGCTCAAATGAATTATCAGCAACATCAGGATTTTCAATAGTCAATTTAAGTTCATCTGGTGTAGGATTAGCATAATCTTTTAAAGTTCTTTTTCGATTTTCATTTATTTGATTATCTAAGTTATTCACTATTTCATTCAAATTTCTTATTTTTTTTGTTATTTTTGAACTCTTCTAATAGTACATTCTAATTCTAAATTGTAAGGTATTAAACCTTCATATCCAACACTACGCATAAACAGATATAATGAGCAAAAAAAATCTTAAAAGTACCTTAAATTTCTATATATATATATATATAT
>JXCR01071315.1:28867-51163 GCA_002079205.1 Phalaenopsis hybrid cultivar | reverse complement strand
GGAGCTGGATGAGAAGAAATTCTCATGTCCGGCTCTGCAGTAGAGATGGAATTCAGAAACAATCATCAACTATAACACTAAAAGAACCAGATTTCGTAAACAAGATAGAGGTAGAATGAAGGGAATATCCTGCCAAGGCAATCATATTTGTTTTGGCAGATACACTCTTCAGGCACTTGAACCTGCTTGGATCACAGCTAGACAAATAGAAGTAGGGCAAAGAGCAATGACACGATATGCGCGTCGTGGTGGAAAGATATCGGTACGTATCTTTTCCCGACAAACCTGTTACTGTAAGACCTACAGAAACACGTATGGGTTCCGGCAAAGGATCCCTCGAATATTGGGTATCCGTTGTTAAACCGGACCAAATAATTTAATGAAATGAGTGGAGTATCTGAAGCTGTAGCCAAAGCTGCTATGGAAATAGCAGCATGCAAAATGCCTATACAAACTCAATTTGTTATTTTAGGATAGGTAAACAAAAGTAAAAGAAGAAAAGGAGCATTAAGAATAAAAAAAACCACAGATTTCCTTATCTCTGGATAGACAATATTTCTTTTTTCCATTATCTTGAAATAAGAGATTAAAATAAAAATGATATGATTCAACCTCAGACCCTTTTGAATGTACTTGATAACAGTAGAGCTCAAAAATTATTGTGTATTCGAATCATAGGAACTGATAATCACTGATATGCTCATCTTGGTGATGTTATTGTTGCTGTAATCAAAGATGCAGTGCCCAACATGCCTCTAGAAAGATCGGAAATAATGAGAGCTGTGATTGTACGCACATGTAAAGAACGCAAACGTGACAACAACATGATCATACAATATGATGACATGCAGCGGTTATCATTGATCAAGAAGGGAAATCCAAAAGGAACTCGAATTTTTGGTGCAATTGCTCGAGAATTGCGACAGTTGAATTTTACTAAAATCGTTTCATTAGCACCCGAAGTATTATAGATGAAAATAGGATATATCCTATCTTTCTATCTATATATAGAATAGAATATTAGAATATCTGAATTAGATCCAATTAATAGATTGTGTGTGTCTCATGTATATATTTGAAATTTCTAATAATTTTTGAGAATCTATAATAATTAAAAAAAAGAATTCAATAAAAAATAAAACAAAAAAGAAGCATGTTGACTATATCAAAATTAGGGGCACCAATAACTATAGTTCATCATGGGTAGGGACATTATTACCAATATAATAACTTCTATAAGAAATGCTGACATAGATCCAAAAGGGAAGAGTTAAAATAGTATCTATAAATATCACCTAAGAAATGCTGACATAGATCAAAAGGGAAGAGTTAAAATAGTATCTACTAATATCACTAAAACACATTGTGAAATACTTTTACGAGAAGGGTTTAATTGAAAACGTTCGAAAACATCCAAGAAAGTCAAAAAAATTTCTTGGTTTCAACCTTACGACATAGAAAGAATAGGAAAGGTAATAAAATAAATTTGAAGCGTATCAGCCGACCTGGTCTACGAATATATTCCAACTATCAACAAATTCCTAAGATTTTAGGTGGAATGGGAATTGTAATCCTTTCTACTTCTCGAGGTATAATAACAGATCGAGAAGCTCGATTAGANTTTCATAAAAAAGAAATCTGATTATGAATTGTGAAAAAAAAGGGATGTGGAAAAAGGAAGGGTGATAGAAAGTGAGAATAAAGGATCTAATTGATATGAAAATGATATATGATTCCCATATGTATGGTTTATGAAGAATTACCCCATAAAAAAGGCAGTGTTATAAAGAATCAACATTAATATACAATATAAAATAAAATATACAGTAAAAATATAATAAAATAACAATATTAAAGAATCTAATCAATAAGGATAATATAGTCTATTATATATGTAAGTATGTAATTAAGATAGAAAATAAAGAATCTAAATAATAGAAAATAGAGAAAAAATTAATTGAGCTTTGGGTTAAGAAAAACTGAGGAGATTGACTCGGAAACAAATAACAGATTCTGTTGAGAGCTCCATTGCAGAGTTCAGGCCTAAGTATTAATAGAGAAGTTATGGGAACGATGGAACCTGTGATTACATAGGATTTTCTTGAAAACGAATCAATCCTAAGGATTCATTGGGTAGGATGGCGGAATGAACCAAGAAAAAAATGGATTTCTTCTGAATGGTCATGAATTGACCCTACAAATGAAGGAGGAAAGAGTTAATATCTGCCCGCGAAACCTTTCTTTCTTTTTATTTCATTTAAGAATTTCATTTATTGGATGACTATTGGCGTGATTCAATAGAGGTAAAGAAAAATACTTTAGAGATTTTGCTAAAAGAAAGAAGCATTATTTTTCTTTATATATAATATTTTATATATAATATAAAATATAGAATCTAAAAATATAAAAAAACACGCCTAGTTATCTAGTTATATAAGTTATATATACAGCCTACCTATGTAACAAATTAAATATAAAAAAATTAGTATTTAGTATATTCTTTCTTTTGTCTTTTGATAGAATAAAATACATATTTCTATATAATATAATATTAGAATATTAATATTAATTTTAAATAGAATATTAATTTTATTGAATCATTTAATCATTTAATTCGCGAGGAGCTGGATGAGAAGAAATTCTCATGTCCGGCTCTGCAGTAGAGATGGAATTCAGAAACAACCATCAACTATAACCCTAAAAGAACCAGATTTCGTAAACAACATAGAGGTAGAATGAAGGGAATATCTTGCCGAGGCAATCATATTTGTTTTGGCAGATACGCTCTTCAGGCACTTGAACCTGCTTGGATCACAGCTAGACAAATAGAAGCAGGGCGAAGAGCAATGACACGATATGCGCGTCGTGGTGGAAAGATATGGGTACGTATCTTTCCCGACAAACCTGTTACTGTAAGACCTACAGAAACACGTATGGGTTCCGGCAAAGGATCCCCCGAATATTGGGTATCCGTTGTTAAACCGGGCCGAATAATTTATGAAATGAGTGGAGTATCTGAAGCTGTAGCCAAAGCTGCTATGGAAATAGCTGCATGCAAAATGCCTATACGAACTCAATTTGTTATTTCAGGATAGGTAAACAAAAGTAAAAGAAGAAAAGGAGTATTAAGAATAAAAAAAACCACGGATTTATTTATCTCGGGACAGACAATATTTCTTTTTTCCATTATCTTGAAATAAGAGATTAAAATAAAAATGATATGATTCAACCTCAGACCCTTTTGAATGTAGCGGATAACAGTGGAGCTCAAAAATTAATGTGTATTCGAATCATAGGAACTGGTAATCACCGATATGCTCATCTTGGCGATGTTATTGTTGCTGTAATCAAAGAAGCAGTGCCCAACATGCCTCTAGAAAGATCAGAAATAATTAGAGCTGTGATTGTACGCACATGTAAAGAACTCAAACGTGACAACGGCATGATAATACGATATGATGACAATGCAGCGGTTATCATTGATCAAGAAGGAAATCCAAAAGGAACTCGAATTTTTGGTGCAATTGCTCGAGAATTGCGACAGTTGAATTTTACTAAAATCGTTTCATTAGCACCCGAAGTCTTATAGATGAAAATAGGATATATCCTATCTTTCTATCTATATATAGAATAGAATATTCTATTAGAATATCTGAAATAGATCCGATTAATAGATTGTGTGTGTCTCATGTATATATTTGAAATTTCTAATAATTTTTGAGAATCTATAATAATTAAAAAAAAAAGAATTCAATAAAAAATCAAACAAAAAAGAAGCATGTTGACTATATCAAAATTAGGGGGCACCAATAACTATAGTTCATCATGGGTAGGGACATTATTGCCGATATAATAACTTCTATAAGAAATGCTGACATAGATCAAAAGGGAAGAGTTAAAATAGTATCTACTAATATCACTAAAAACATTGTGAAAATACTTTTACGAGAAGGTTTTATTGAAAACGTTCGAAAACATCAAGAAAGTCAAAAAAATTTCTTGGTTTCAACCTTACGACATAGAAAGACTAGGAAAGGTAATAAAATCAATTTAAAGCGTATCAGCCGACCTGGTCTACGAATATATTCCAACTATCAACAAATTCCTAAGATTTTAGGTGGAATGGGAATTGTAATCCTTTCTACTTCTCGAGGTATAATAACAGATCGAGAAGCTCGATTAGAAAAAATTGGAGGAGAAATTTTGTGTTATATATGGTAATTCTCCTAGGATACCCTAAATTTATCTCGAACTTACTATTTGTAAAATCGAGAGGGGAAGTGAATTATAGAACTCTTCCTCTATTAGTTAATACTTAAAGGGGGTTCCCTGGAATGAAAGAACAGAAATTGATTCATGAGGGTTTAATTACTGAATCACTACCCAACGGTATGTTCCGAGTTCGATTAGATAATGAAGATCTAATTCTAGGTTATATTTCAGGGAGAATCCGGCGCAGTTTTATACGTATACTACCCGGAGATAGAGTCAAAATTGAAATGAGTCGTTATGATTCAACCAGGGGACGTATAATTTATAGACTTCGCAAAAAAGATTCGAACGATTAGATCATTCTTTTAAACATTCTTTTCGTAGAGATATAATTCAAAGTTCAAAAATGCAATAAACTGATTTTTGTTTAAAAAAAATCGATTTAGAATGAAAGTAAGGAATGATAAATATGAAGATAAGGGCTTCTGTTCGTAAAATTTGTGAAAAATGTCGCTTGATTCGTAGGCGGGGGCGGATTATAGTTATTTGTTCCAATCCGAGACATAAACAGAGACAGGGGTAAAGAACTTTTTCATTTTTCTTTTGAAAAGAAAACCCATGTACATGTAAAAAGAAATAAGAAAGGATTCATTTTCATATGAAATGGATATCCCCGTCTCTTTCTGTAGATTTCTGATTCATTTTTCTTTTTATTTTATTCTTATAAATTCTAAATATAATCTAATAAAATATGACAAAACCTATAGCAAAAATTAGTTTACGTAAGAATGCACGTATTGGTTCAAATAAGAATGAACGTAGAATACCAAAAGGAGTTATTCATGTTCAAGCGAGTTTCAATAATACTATTGTAACTGTTACAGACGTACGAGGTCGGGTGGTTTCTTGGGCTTCCGCAGGTACTTCTGGATTCAGAGGCACAAGAAAAGGAACACCCTATGCTGCTCAAGCCGCAGCATTTAATGCTATTCGTACATTAGTTGATCAGGGTATGCAACGAGCAGAAGTTATGATAAAAGGTCCAGGTCTCGGAAGAGATGCGGCATTACGAGCTATTCGTAGAAATGGGATACTATTAAGTTTCGTACGTGATGTAACACCCATGCCGCATAATGGATGTCGCCCCCCTAAAAAAAGACGTGTGTAGAAATAAGAATTCAAGAGATTCCAAGAGAAATAAATGATTCAATGATTCTGATCCAATAATTCTAAATAAAAGAAAAATAATAGTATGGTTCGAGAAGACGTAGTAGGATCCACTCGAACACTACAGTGGAAATGTGTTGAATCAAGAGTAGACAGCAAGCGTCTTTATTATGGTCGTTTCGTTCTGTCCCCGCTTATGAAAGGTCAAGCCGATACCATAGGTATTGCCATACGAAGGGCTTTACTTGGAGAAATAGAAGGAACATGTATCACACGTGCAACATCTGAAAATGTGCTGCATGAATATTCTACGATAGCAGGTATTGAAGAATCAGTACATGAGATTTTACTCAATTTGAAAGATATTGTATTGAGAAGTAATCTTTATGGAGTTAGGAACGCATCCATTTGCGTCAGGGGTCCCAAATACATAACAGCTCAAGATATCATCTCACCACCTTCTGTAGAAATAGTTGACACGACACAGCATATAGCTAACCTGACAGAACCAATTAATTTGTGTATTGAATTACAAATTAAGAGAGATCGCGGATATTGTATGAAATCCACAAATGACTCTCACGATGGAAGTTATCCTATAGATATTGTATCTATGCCTGTTCGAAATGCGAATCATAGTATTCATTCTTATGGGAATGGGAATGAAAAACAAGAGATACTCTTTATAGAAATATGGACGAATGGAAGTTTAACTCCTAAAGAAGCACTTTATGAAGCTTCTCGTAATTTGATTGATTTATTGATTCCTTTTCTACATGCAGAGGAAGAGGACATGAATTTCAAGGAAAATGAAAACAGATGGAATCTACCCCCTTTTTCCTTTCAAGACAAATTTACTAATCTCAAGAAAAACAAAAAAGGAATCCCATTGACATGTATTTTTATTGACCAATCAGAATTGTCTTCCAGGACCTATAATTGTCTCAAAAGATCCAATATACATACATTATTGGACCTTTTGAGTCACAGTCAAGAAGATCTTATGAAAATGGAATATTTTCGCACAGAAGATGTAAAACAGATATTGAGCACTGTACAGAAGCATTTTGCAATAAATTTACTTAAGAAAAAGTTATAATTTTAAATTCATTGGATTCTTTTCATTTTTTCTTTTTTAGAAAGAAAAAAGAAAAGAATAAGTTTTGAATCTCCGACACAGTCCATATATTTGCAGAATAGATCATAAAAAGATTGATGTATCTAAGGAAGATCCAGAAGGGGATCTTCCTTAGATATCTATGTTGTGGTATTTAACGGTTTAATCAATTTGAAAAAGACCTAAAGTTAAGGATTTCTCAATAGGTAAAGTTGCTCCAATCCCTAACCAAAGAGCTACTGCGGTACCGATCAAAAAGACTGTTGTGGCTACTGGACGACGAAATGGATTTTGGAATTTATTGACATTCTCCAAAAAAGGTACTGTCAATAATCCTAGTGGTACTGAAACCATTAAAAGAACACCCAATAACTTATTGGGTACTGTGCAAAGTATTTGAAATACGGGAAAGAAGTACCATTTGGGTAATATTTCCAACGGAGTTGCAAACGGATCCCTTNTCATTGAAAAGATGGATCAAAATGTGTTTTGATCCATCTGAGAATTTGATCTCCTCTTTTGGCTTGCATTAGTAATGATTCTTGAATATTGATCAAAATGTTATTTTAAGAAAACTAGACCCATGGATATATGATGCTTATTGGATAGGATTGGTTTGTTACTGAGCCGTTATTATACATTTCTGTTATTTGTAAGTAGAATAAAGACTAATTTATGATTGATAAATAAAGATTTGATGCTATGCTAAGAAGAAGTTTATGAAAGATGGGAATCTTCCTAATCAGCATCTTGCCTTCTATGGTAGGAAGATCGTGCGGTGGCTATTTGCCTCTAATGTTCTGGTCTCTGTTCTTCAAAGCCTGGGCACAAAAATATGTGACTGGGGGATATGGAGCTTGTCTTAGGCATTTCTCTTTGTTATTCTTTATTGATGGAATGCTTTTTCTGGATTTTTTGGAATTTGTTTTGTTACATAGCTATGTTGCTTAACTTTTACTGACCTAGGGGAGCTGTAATATCATAAGGACGCACATCTCAGTTTGATCACTTCTATTAATTTATCATAAGTTAGATTTCTTTCTTATGTTTCTTTGAGCGGTTCGTCTTTGGGAATTTCATAATCTGTTTTTTCATTGCTTTTGAAGTTTCCTTTACATTTAAAAAGAAAGAAAGTCTCATATTCTATAGGAGTTATTGGTTTTACTTATATTTTCTGAACCCTATTTATATCATTTGACTACTCAACAAGATGTTTAGCTTTCCTTATTACATCATGAAAACTGAATCGAATGTTTTTTTGAGATTAGGGATTGATTATCTCCTTAAGTGACTATAATTTTGTTTGGTGGCTGGGTTTTGCTCCTATTATCGCTATTATATTCGAACATGTGTTGGAGCCTCTTTTTTTGCTTTGAGCAATTGTTTTAATGGGCTCAATTTTTTGATCTCCTTGCTTCCCCTTGTTTAAATATATGCTGGAAATCAGTTTTATATTGTTTGGAAAATATATTTGGGCTCAGTTTTGGTTCTCCTTGCTACCCTTTGTTTAAACACATGCTAGAAATCATTATTATGATTTGAAATATATTTGGGGCTCATTTTGGTTCTCTTTGTTGTCCCCTGTTTGAGTACTTGCTGGAAATCAATTGTTTATGGTTTGGAAAATATATTTGGGATTTGGTTTTGGTTCTCTTTTGCTGCTTTCTTGTTTGAACATATATTGGAAATCATTTTTTTACACCTGTTTGGGGGGACTGTTCCTGTGCTTCTTGATACCTTTATTCGAATGCATGTTTGGAGATTTATTTTTTGTTCTGCAATAATAATTTTGGAGCTACAATTCTTGCCCCTCTTGCTGTCTTATTTGAATATATATTAAAAGCTATCTTTTAGCTTTGAGAACTAGTTCTAGATGTTGTAGTCTTTGCTCCCCTTGTTATTTTTTTTTAATACACATTGAAAATCGTTTTCAGTTCCTTTGAAAAGTGCTCTTATTTGAATATATATATTGGGATTATTAAATGTTTTGGATAGTTGCTTTAGCATCCCAAGTAATGAAAACATGTTTCTCCTTGGAAAATTGTTAGAGCATGCAATAATCATATGTACAAGTTTAAAGTTTGAACTTAGAAGTGGAAGATGGATGTTATAAAAATGCTTAAATGATTACTTCTCTTATTTTCTTGATATGAAATATATTAAATTTTGTTGGATGAGCATATGAAATATTGAGGTGGCCTATTAGTTCAAGATTAGGGACAACAGGCAATGATNTAGTTGATATTGACAGGTTGACCTTGATATATCAATTTCCTATGGGATCGAGATAAAAGAGGAAAAGAGGTCTAGTCTGAGCCTAACCCCAAATTAAAAGCTGATATCCCACTTTAAATTCTCATATACTCATCTTTTAACTTTTCTTTTATAATCTGCTAATGTTTACCTAACCCGTTTATATCATGCAATTGTAATATGTTTTGTAGCATCACCATACTTAATCAGGTACACTTAGTTGTTTCAGTTTTATTCCTTTACTGCACACTTTTTATTGCCTAGTCTTTCGTTTCTTTATGTTGCTTCATTTCCATAATTTTCCTTTAGTCTTTTCCTGTTACAATACTTTACTACACATGTGTTCCTTTCCTGTACTCCATCGTACTATAGACATCTATATTTATACTTTCAAATATTTTTTTCCTAGTATGTTTGTATGACACCCTAGGATAGGCTGTTCGAGGCATGGTGTTCTCTCTTCTCTCTCCCTTCTTCTCGAGATGAGATGACGATGCTTTCAAGTGACGATTCATCTCTCAGCAGCGGTTGAGACTACAACAGATGGTGGAAAGATGAGCTTCAGGCGAACTTCAATAGATTTAAATAACACACCTATAGGGCGCTGAGGTCATTCATCTGGCATGATGTAAATCATCATACACTATCTTTTGGGACTTTCTATGATTTTATATCATACGATATAAGTCCTAAACTTTTTAGGATTCCGAGGTTGTGTTCTAGTACAAAATAATTCCTCATATTTCCTCGGGCCATTTACATATGAAATGTAATTATAAGCCCCGAGTAACCAAATAATTTGTAAGACTAAAACACCAAATAATTTATCTTTAAAAAATGTAAAGCCAAACCATAGATTAGTTTGAGATGTCACTGATTCTTCTTCAGTATCTTCGAAATCTCCTACTTTTCATTCCTTTAGATTCCAAAAATAATTGTTCCTACTTGAACCTATCGCACTTGATTTTCCTATAAGAAATCATGGAAACCTAAACGTTGAATTCTTGAAGACGAAACCTCTGATCATTATCGAGAGTTTTCTGAAATGACCCCTATCATTTGAGATGTAATTAATTATAGGGGCTTGCCTCTATAGGGAATTAAAAACTCAGATTAATCTAAACACTATCTAATTTGTGTAATAGATAGAAGAATTTGTCGACTATAAATTTTACAGATCAAAATAGAGTCATAAACTTTTAAGTTTAAATAGTTAAGCCTACCAATAAGTGATATGTTCATCCTTCGAGATGATATATCATTTATGGTGTCTTGCTTAGCTATTTAAACTATTAGATATATGAAATCTATCTGGTCTCTTTATTTAAAAAAAATAAAAAAATAACATTTTCACAAAATTAAAATTACATTATATACTAAATTTAAATTTTAAAATCCTATTTTCAAAAAAAAAAAAAGCCGACAATTTCTAGCTACTCCGCTGGGGACTGATACCTCTCTCCATTTTGATTAGGAAGTTTTGTCTTCATACATCGATAGTGTATCCATATTCCTAATGGGTCAAACTATCATTCTTTTATTGATGTACTTCACTTATTTCTTCCTTGAGTAAGTATTGTCAACTCCCTTGATTCTGGAGCCACTATTTAATCACCCATAAACAGAAAGGTTCCGGAATCTTTAAATTTTAAATAGAATAGACTCCCAATAGATGTGAGAAGTTAGAAGACGATTCAAAGGAGTGAATTTGATACGAGAAGCTTTCTCTTTAAATCACGAACACATGTCCTACACATCCCACTCTTTCCTTTGTTTATGACATTTTGATTTGATTATTTAAAAACTATAAATAAAGCTTAAGAGCTATATATATATAAAGAAATTTGTTTGGATGAGTCTCAAAAGAGACACCTATTTAAATGATTTTGTTTAATTCAAGATAGTCGTCCTAAAATGTTGCAACCAAGGCCACAAACTTCGTGATTTAATTTTTAGAAAATTTGAAATTACAGAAAATGAACACACCAAAGTTGATCTTCTATTTTGACATTGGAATGGACTTAGTCATAAATAAGAACGAGCTGCCTGTTAGAGCCGTCATTCACTTCAGGCAATGGTTTGACAATACTGACATTAAGTTTGGAGACATTACTGTCGCTATACTGAGAAACAAAACTCCTGAAATGATGGAAGCCATAATGGAATTCAACCTAAAGTCGACATATGAGTTCCCACCTTTGAAAAGGGTATCAACTGAGAAGAACATTGCTACTGTTGCAAAGATCACTAAAATTGTCAAGGACATCTTGGAAACAACCTGTTACTCCCCACCGCTCTAGTCACTGCACCTGTCACCTTCCCCGCTCAACATAAAAGGAAGGAGATTCAGGTAGATGACAAGCTTTTTTACTATGGAGGGTTTGATGTTCTTGACAGCGCCTTCTGTGTTTGAAATAGGGTCTAGTTCGAGATCTGCACCACCAACTAGGACTCAGAGAAGGAACAAGAATCGAGGAATAGCTAAGTTCAAGAAAGTGAAATCTGTCGAGGTTGTTGCCTCAATTTCTTTGGATGAAGATGAAGAAATTGGATTACCTAAGACCTCCCTTCTCTTAAGAGTGAGCAAGTTTCATCCACTAGTTGCTGCTCTTGATGAAGCGGATGTCCAGAAGATTGTTGCTACATCGTCTCAATTATATCATCTCAATAATCAAGTAAAGGCTAAAGGATTCATACAATTAACGTGAGTTCATATGGTCTTTGAGAAGCTGGAAAAGAAAGAAATATGTTTCGTTAATGAAATCCTCGATAGGATGGGATGTGCTGTGTCACCCCAGATGAGGAGACAAATACTGAAGGATGATAAGTTCGTTTCACAACCTACAAGGAGATTTGAGAGAAGAGGAGAAGGTTTGCTTCTGCAAACCTCTCAGAGAGTCCATTCAGATGATCGTCATCTAAGTTTTGCCTCTGCCACTACCACTCCATTAACGCCCAGGATTCCCGTCAAACAATGTTTGGGAGCCCGTGCTCCTCTCATTTCTGTCGCTGTCACTCCTACCACCACTCTTTCCATAAAGTTTAGGGGATGAAAACCCATTAAATATCATCTTGGTCCAAGCATAAGTGTACCTAGGGTACAGGATAAGCCCTTACAGTGGTCAGAAAGGTCAAGGAATAGTAAAAGATTATCTGTTGATGTGTCTGGTTCAGACACTAGGGGGCCCACCGGTTCTCAGTATATGGATATCACTAACAAGTCATTCGATCCCGAGATATTTGTATCTAAGAAGATGGTGTGGTGACATAAGGTTGTTGAACTAACACATACGAAAGAACATATGATGGAGAATTCCGAAGAAAGTTCCCCATTTGATGTGTTGCCCACTGCAACCGCCGTTAAAAATTTTGCTTGTTAGTTGTCACAGACTGATCCTAAGGTGTCTAAAAAAGACCCAATTGAAAAAAGTTGGAAAAACTCAAAAAGGATATTAAATAGTTTTCTAAGGAAAGGGAAGATGAATTGGATGATAAAGAGGATTTGACTGATTATATGGATGAAGATTTTACCGAGATAAATGTGGTGAAAACCCGAGCATCTTTATCCTTATAAGAGGCACTAGGAGAGGAGAGTGTTGTGGAAATATTACAAAAGATTGTTCAACAAAAAGATGAGAAAATGAAATACATGAAAGTAAAAATGGAAGAAATGATTGCTGCTATTATGACTTTACAAAGCCAGANGCTGCTATTATGACTTTACAAAGCCAGTCACAGTCTCCAAAAATAGTACATGTTGAGGTAAACCAACTAGATGTTGTACAGATCGATGATAATAAAAAGGAATCCACTTATGTTAATAAAGAAGAACAATGTAAGAAAGATCATGCCTAGAATTCGATACTAGTGAAGGACATTAAAAGTATGATAGAACAACAGGTGAAAGAAAACTTGATACAGTCTAAAGACGGTGCATCAATTCTAAGAGGGTAGACTATATCCTGAAGAATTTGATGTCGTATAATATTTTGTACCACCTCTGTTTAAAAGTTTTGATGGAACAGGAAACCCTCGACAACATGTGGGAATGATGCTCTACTTTTTTTGACATTTTGTCAGTAGCCTGTTAGGAGTGGCATTTGATTGGTATCCAGAATTGCCAAATGGTTCTGTCAAGACATTCATGTAATTAGAAGATCTCTTCATTAAATGATTTGTTAGGGCTCAACACCATATCACTGTCGGTGATTTAGTGATCGAGAAACAATGAACAGATGAAATTCTAGTGGATTATATTCTGTGCTGGAGGAATTCAAGCATGAAATGTGAAACACAACTTTAAGAACAGCATGTGATTGAAATCCTGTTAAAAAGTATTCACGGGTCGGTTGCTTTCCTCCTCAAGGAGTTCACGATTAAAACTTTTGAAAAATTACTCTGCAAAGCCGACAGTTTTCAAGAGGAAGCTAAATAAATTGGTTTTATTGAGAGATTTGAAAAACATAGACCCGCAAAAGTCTTCGAGAAAAATTTTGGGACTGTTGCGACTATTGATAAGGGTAAGGAACCATTAAAGATAAAAGTTGAACAACCATAATAAAGCCATCAGCCTCTTCAGCGATACCGTACACAATCATCCTAGCAAAGGTCTTATCAGACAAATAACAGATCAATTCCAACCTTGACAGAACGTTTGAACAAAGTATGTCCTTTTAAAGATGAAGCAGTTGGTAAAATGTTTCGCAATCTAATCAAGAAACTGGGATTCAGCTTGCGAGAACCAAAGAATCCTGATGAAGTTGATAAGAAGGATCACCCATTATATTTTCCTTATCATAGAATGATTGGACATACTCTAGAGAATTACTTTTCTTTCAAGAATTGGTTGGAATACAATCTCAGGGACGAGAACATAACAATCCCAAAAGAGTATATGAAAGAACCTAGACAAGTTTCGATCAATACAGTTTCAGTTGATCCTATTGTTCTGATTGATCCTTACGCAGTCGAAGATAGGTGGAATATAGTTTTGACAAGGTCTTCAAAGAAAATACTTAATCATATTCAAAATACTTCAGCACAAGCTGCGATTCAAGATCAAGAACCTATTAAGCCAGTATTGTCGATTACGGTAGAATAAAATTCAAAGAAGATTGAAAAACCCATCGAAAAGTTGAAATGAGAAATGAAACTCAATCGCCCAGGATTAGTTAATACGAATTTGATAGAGAAATCTCTCAAAACTTTGACTTTGTATGATTTCTTCTTTGCTCCACCAGTGGCACGTAATACTATGGAATTCGACTTCGACTACGTTTTGATTGTTTCTGTTGATATTATAATTGGGGATGAATCACCTAATCTTGATAATAATCTCAATCTTTCTAATGATTCTCAAATCGTACAAAGTTCTGACAAATGTGACTGTCAGCCAGGAGAAAATATTGATGATAATAATTATGATTCAGAAGATGATACATCCCGTCTTTAAATTTCACGAATTGTCGATTGGGATAAAGTTAGAGTCTTCATATTCGGAAGGAATCCTAGAAGAATAAGTTACTCCATCTCATGTAGAGGCAGTTCCAAAGTCAAGTCATGATTCAGAAGAAGTGACAGAACTAAATTTGAGAAGCGGAAAAGTATTGCCTTCGAGAATGGGTCCAAAGATGCAATGAAACAAACAGTTATTCAGGATAATCCAGTCCCACCGATCGATGAAATATTTGTCCAAAAGGGAGATGAGGAAACAAGCAGAAAGGTGGACTATAATGTACTAGCCCATCTTAGGAAATTACCTACTAAGTTGAGTATATACGATGCCTTATTCCTATCAGAGGAAATAGGGAGGCTTTAATAAAAGCTTTGCTAGATCTAGAAATTTGTTTAGCTGAACTTACTAGTACTTCCTTGGATGAGGTTTGTTCATTAAGAGAAAAAGCAAAAATAACATTCACAAATGATGAATTGCTACTTGGGACCACTGATCATAATCGTCTGTTGTATATTTTTGTCAACATCAGCAACTTCATGCTCTCCAGGGTATTAGTGGATCCAGGGGCATCCATTAATATAATGAGTTTACAGACTTTAGCCTATTTTGACATAGACGCAAGAAAATTGACTGATGATAAGATGATGTTAAGAGGCTTTAACCAGAAAGGGGAAAGAGCTCTTGGATCAATTACATTATTGATGAAAGTTGGAGAATTAGTAACAACTACAAAATTCCATATCATTGATTATGAGACTTCGTTCAATGCTCTCTTGGGCCGACCTTGGATTCATGAGAACAGTTTAGTTCTTTCATCACTTCACCAATGCATAAAGTATTGGTTGAAAGAACAAGAATATTGTATAAAGGGAGATCTACAGCTGTTTTAAATTCATGAAGTGGGTATTCATGAAGAAGCCACTTACTATACTCCTCTGAAAAAGAATGTTACACCTTAAGAGAATATTACAAGAAACATAAAGAGTCCAAAAGATATACAAAGAAAAAGTCATCCAATACCGATTCAACGATCTTTTATTACCCCTTTACAACAAGTGGGTGACAGTTCCTCTAGAACTTGTATCTGAAGTTGAGGCCGGGGACGAGGCCGCAGAAGGAACGATAAAATTGTCAAACAAAAAAGTCAATCATCAACATTGGTTTAGAAGACAGTTCTGAAGATGAAAAAATAAGGAAAGGTGCAATGATGATTAACCAGAAGAAACCTCTTTTTGAAATTGATTTAGAAGACAAAGAGAAATGTGATTATGGTTCAATGTATGATCAGATTAATCGCTATGTACAAACTATGGCCCTCACCCAATTTCTACTCATAAAATTGAGGGTCAGATGGTCAAATAAGTACATAATGTAGGTATGAAAGCAATTATTTTCATCGCAATTCTTCATCCTCTAGTTCTGAAATTAATGTAGAACTAGAAGATGAGCTTTCTTCCAAGTTAATGGAATTATCTGTTGCTTGGTACTCGCCTTTTGCTCAAAATCTTGCTCAGAGCGGTTTGGTACCTAAGCAATGGTCAAAAAATCAATCACGATACTTTGAGAAACTTTGGAATAGTGATAATCAAGCCTTTAATTCAAAGCGAGGTCTTGGATTCGGTACATTGGAGCCCGTTGATGATACAGAATTTTGCCTAGTTGTTACTAATGGTCATGAAGAAGATTATTTGGAAGTTCTGAACAACTATGAAGATCTACAATTGAGGATGCCCCACCAGAGTTTGAAGAAGAGATTAAATCAACAATAGATGATTTACACAAAATTAACCTGGGTACCAAAAAGGAACCGAGGCCAATTTTTATTGGCTCTCTACTTGGTGAAGACTAATCTATAAATATGATTAAGCTGTTGACAAAGTTCAAAGATTGTTTTGCTTGGAGTTATGAGGAAATGCCCGGATTGGCACCAAAAGTTGCAGCACACAAGCGGGGCCTAGATCCTACCGTTATTCCAGTTAAGCAAGCATCAAGAAGAATATGTCTTGATATTGAACAACAAGTTATAAATGAAGTCAAGAAATTAATAGACACAAAATTCATACAGGAAGAACAATACCTTACATGGTTGGCTAGTATAGTACCAGTTAAGAAGAAAAATGGGCAAATTTGGATCTGCGTGGACTTTAGAGATTTGAATAAAGCATGCCCAAAAGATGAATTTTCTCTTTTAATCCCAGAATTTATGGTGGATATTGCATCATCTCATGAAATTTTCTCTTTCATGGATGGATCGTCTGGGTATAATCAAATAAAAATGGCTCCAGAAGATAAAAGGTTTACAGCTTTCCAAACGCCAATTGGAGTTTATTGCTATACAGTAATGTCTTTCGGATTTAAGAATCCTGGTGCAACGTATCAATGAGCAATGACAAGGATTTTTTATGACCTCATTCATAATCAGGTGGAATGTTATGTGGATGATTTGGTCATCAAAAGCAAACATAAAGAAGATCATTTGTACGATTTGAGAATTGTTTTTGAGCGGCTACGACAATTTAACCTTAAGATGAATCCTCTAAAGTGCGCATTCATTGTGACTTCTAGGAAAATTTTTGGATTTGTTGTTAGCCACCATGGGATTGAGATTGACCCAGGTAAGATTAAAGCCATCTTGGAAATGCCATCCCCAAAAAATTTAAAATAATTACAATCTTTTCAAGGGAGGCTGGCGTATTTAAGATGCTTTATCTCTAACTTTTCAGGTAGGTGTCAACTATTTTCTGTGTTAACTAAGAAAGATCCAAAGTTTACCTGGGATGATAAATGTCAACGTGCTTTTGAGAGCATTAAGCAATACCTAACGACACCTCTTGTCTTGGTAGTGCCCATTTTGGGCAGACCTTTAATGCTTTATACCGCAACTTTGGATGACTCCCTTAGAGCTCTGTTAGCCCAAGTCAACGATGAGGGTAAGGAAAATGCTCTTTATTACTTAAGCTGTCGTTTAATTCCAGCGGAAGTGAAATATCCTTTGATTGAGAAACATTGTTTGGCTTTATTCTTCGCAGTTCAGAAACTCCGTCATTACATGCTTTCTCACAAAGTCAACCTTATCTTGAAGTTTAATCCATTGCAATATTTAATGAACCGACAAATGCTTTCCAGTAGGTTAGCCAGATGGGTCATGGTATTATTACAATTTGATATAACTTTTGTTCCACTTAGACCTGTGAAATGACAGATTTTAACAGACTTCCTCGCATCACTCCCATTATTTGCTAGTGCCCCTCTCAATGATATTTTGTCAGATGAACAGACAATGGATGTGGAAAATTCCAAGACTCGACGTTGGGAACTATATTTTGACAGGGCTTCTTCAGCACAAAGGGAGAAAGAATTGCAAACAATAATACCTGGTAAAGCAGGGATTGAATTGATCTTCATTACACCGAAAAAAAGTGATGTTAAGGTATTCTTATCATTTGACAAAATTGTGTACAAACAATGAGGCAGAGTACGAAGCGCTGATAACAGGGTTACAATTAGCAGTATCAATGGGTATAACTGACATCAATATTTATGGAGATTTAGAGTTGATCATTCAACAGGTTTCCGGACAATACATAATTTTGAATGCTAAATTGGAACAATATCATCGTTATGCAATGAGGTTATTAGAACATATTCTAGACGTGACAATATATAGGATCCCAAGAGGAGAAAACACTCTTGCAGATGCCTTAGCTAAACTTACCGAGGAATTTTCATGTCCATAAGAAGATTCCATTAAGATCACTGTTCAAGGACTTCAGGTTCTCTCCCAAATGGATGTAGATATTTTGGACAAATCGGGTCAAAAGGAAACAATAATGATAACTACCAAACTTGCAGAAGACTAACGTCAACCTTTCACAGAATATTTACAGACAGAAAAGCTGCCAGATGATAAGTCATTAGCATATCAGATAAAGAAGAGAGCCCTATCATATGCTTTAATAGATATTGTTCCTTACTGAAGATTTTTCGACCAAATGTGGTTAAGGTGCTTGAATGCTACAAAAGCTCAAGAAATTGTTAAAGAGGTACACTCAAGACTTTTTGGCGCTCATCAGTCAAGTCCGAAGAAGAAAATGAAAATTAAAATGCTAGGATATTACTTGTCCGCGAAGATGACTGATTGTATGAAAATTGCCAAAAGTTGTCACCAATGCCAAGTACATGGAGTGGTCTAACATCACCCCTTAAATGTGCTACACCCGATAGTTTTTTCATGACCATTTTAATGTTGGGGCACAGATGTGGTGGGTTTTATAGACCCTCCATCTTCAAGGGGACATCGGTTCATTCTAGCCGCTACCGATTACTTTTTAAAGTGCACAGAAGCAATAATGTTGAGAGAAGTAAAAGCACACCATGTCTTACAGTTTTTTCAGAACCAAGTTGTTTACCGTTTTGGAGTACCGCGCAGAATTATCTTAGACAACGGGTATGCATTCAAAAGCACAAAAATTAGTAATTTTGTCATAAGACACGGAATAGAATGGTGTTATTCTACAATTTATTAGCTGAGCGCTAATGGAGTGGCCGAGGCTTTTAATAAGACTCTCTTCCAAATTTTAAAAAAGACCTTAGACGAAAACAAAAGGAATTAGCACGAGCAGTTATTAGAAGCCTTATGGGCCTATAGAACTACATTCAGAACTCCAACTCAGTCTACACCTTACGCTCTTGTGTATGGGTCCGAGGCTATGTTACCTTTAGAAGTCAACTTCCTTCTCTCAGAGTTGTCGTTTCCGACAAAATCACTACTGAAGAGAATGCCAAATTATGATTGGATTAGTAGCGCAACAAAATTTGAAATTGTATCAAGCCAGGATGATTCAAGCACATGACAAACTGGTCCACCCCAGAACTTTTAAAGTTGGTGATTTAGTTCTTGTAAGACCTATTCATACAGCATTGCAAGATAGGAGATAAATTCGAACCAACTTGGGAAGGACCGTTTATGGTCGAAAGGGTTTACTATGGAGGCGCCTACTAACTGATAAATTGTCAGGGAGAACGACCTATGCTTCCTATTAATGGACAATATCTAAAGAAATATTATGCGTAATGATGTTTCGAAAAAGCAAACTTTAGAAATAAAGTCTTGTTCTTAGAAGCACTGATCTTCTAATTGCAATTGGGTCCGAACATAAAATTGTAATAAAAAATANAATGACAAGGATTTTTTATGACCTCATTCATAATCAGGTGGAATGTTATGTGGATGATTTGGTCATCAAAAGCAAACATAAAGAAGATCATTTGTACGATTTGAGAATTGTTTTTGAGCGGCTACGACAATTTAACCTTAAGATGAATCCTCTAAAGTGCGCATTCATTGTGACTTTTATGAAATTTTTTGGATTTGTTGTTAGCCACCGNGAATTGTTTTTGAGCGGCTACGACAATTTAACCTTAAGATGAATCCTCTAAAGTGCGCATTCATTGTGACTTCTAGGAAAATTTTTGGATTTGTTGTTAGCCACCATGGGATTGAGATTGACCCAGGTAAGATTAAAGCCATCTTGGAAATGCCATCCCCAAAAAATTTAAAATAATTACAATCTTTTCAAGGGAGGCTGGCGTATTTAAGATGCTTTATCTCTAACTTGTCAGGTAGGTGTTAACTATTTTCTGTGTTAACTAAGAAAGATGCAAAGTTTACCTGGGATGATAAATGTCAACGTGCTTTCGAGAGCATTAAGCAATAGCTAACGACACCTCTTGTCTTGGCAGTGCCCATTTTGGGCAGACCTTTAATGCTTTATACCGCAGCTTTGGATGACTCCCTTAGAGCCCTGTTAGCCCAAGTCAACGATGCGGGTAAGGAAAATGCTCTTTATTACGTAAGCCGTCGTTTAATTCCGGCGGAAGTGAAATATCCTTTGATTGAGAAACATTGTTTGGCTTTATTCTTTGCAGTTCCGAAACTCCGTCATTACATGCTTTCTCACAAAGTCAACCTTATCTTGAAGTTTAATCCATTGCAATATTTAATGAACCGACAAATGCTTTCCAGTTGGTTATCCAGATGGGTCATGGTATTATTACAATTTGATATAACTTTTGTTCCACTTAGATCTGTGAAATGACAGATTTTAGCAGACTTCCTCGCAGCACTCCCATTATTTGCTAGTGCCCCTCTCAATGATATTTTTTCAGATGAACACACAATGGATGTGGAAAATTCCAAGACTCGACGTTGGGAACTATATTTTGACAGGGCTTCTTCAGCACAAAGGGATAAAGAATTGCAAACAATAATACCTGGTAAAGCAGGGATTGAATTGATTTTCATTACACCGAAAAAAATTGATGTTAAGGTATTCTTATCATTTGACAAAATTGTGTACGAACAATGAGGCAGAGCACGAAGCGCTGATAACAGGGTTACAATTAGCAGTATCAATGGGTATAACTGACATCAATATTTATGGAGATTTAGAGTTGATCATTCAACAGGTTTCCGGACAATACATAATTTTGAATGCTAAATTGGAACAATATCATCGTTATGCAATGAGGTTATTAGAACATATTCTAGACGTGACAATATATAGGATCCCAAGGGGAGAAAACACTCTTGCAGATGCCTTAGCTAAACTTACCGAGGAATTTGCATGTCCATAAGAAGATTCCATTAAGATCACTGTTCAAGGACTTCAGGTTCTCTCCCAAATTGATGTAGATACTTTGGACAAATTGGGTCAAAAGGAAACAATAATGATAACTACCAAACTTGTAGAAGACTGGCGTCAACCTTTCACAGAATATTTACAGACAGGAAAGCTGCCAGATGATAAGTCATTAGCATATCAGAAAAAGAAGAGAGCCCTATCATATGCTTTAATAGATATTGTTCCTTACTGAAGATTTTTCGACCAAATGTGGTTAAGGTGCTTGAATGCTACAAAAGCTCAAGAAATTGTTAAAGAGGTACACTCAAGACTTTTTGGCGCTCATCAGTCAAGTCCGAAGAAGAAAATGAAAATTAAAATGCTAGGATATTACTTGTCCGCGATGATGACTGATTGTATGAAAATTGCCAAAAGTTGTCACCAATGCCAAGTACATGGAGTGGTCTTACATCACCCCTTAAATGTGCTACACCCGATAGTTTTGTCATGACCATTTGAATGTTGGGGCACAGATGTGGTGGGTTCTATAGACCCTCCATCTTCAAGGGGACATCGGCTCATTCTAGCCGCTACCGATTACTTTTTAAAGTGCACAGAAGCAATAATGTTGGGAGAAGTAAAAGCACACCATGTCTTACAGTTCTTTCAGAACCAAGTTGTTTACCGTTTTGGAGTACCGCGCAGAATTATCTTAGACAACGGGTATGCATTCAAAAGCACAAAAATCAGTAATTTTGTCAGAAGACACGGAATAGAATGGTGTTATTCTACAATTTATTATCTGAGAGCTAATGGAGTGGCCGAGGCTTTTAATAAGACTCTCTTCCAAATTTTAAAAAAGACCTTAGACGAAAACAAAAGGAATTAGCACGAGCAGTTATTAGAAGCCTTATGGGCCTATAGAACTACGTTCAGAACTCCAACTCAGTCTACACCTTACGCTCTTGTGTATGGGTCCGATGCTATGTTACCTTTAGAAGTCAACTTCCTTCTCTCAGAGTTGTCGTTTCCAACAAAATCACTACTGAAGAGAATGCCAAATTATGACTGGATTAGTAGCGCAACAAAATTTGAAATTGTATCAAGCCAGGATGATTCAAGCACATGACAAACTGGTCCACCCCAGAACTTTTAAAGCTGGTGATTTAGTTCTTGTCTTTAGAAGACCTATTCTTACAACATTGCAAGATAGGAGATAAATTCGAACCAACTTGGGAAGGACCGTTTATGGTCGAAAGGGTTTACTATGGAGGCGCCTACTAACTGATAAATTGTCAGGGAGAACGACCTATGCTTCCTATTAATGGACAATATCTAAAGAAATATTATGTGTAATGATGTTTCGAAAAAGTAAACTTTAGAAATAAAGTCTTGTTCTTAGAAGCACTGATCTTCTAATTGCAATTGGGTACGAACATAAATTTGTAATAAAAAATATTTGAATAAAA
>JXCR01071315.1:0-15351 GCA_002079205.1 Phalaenopsis hybrid cultivar | reverse complement strand
GAGTGTTGAAACAAAAGAAAATAATGAATTAATACCTATCAGATAAGTTATTGGGTGGCTTATTTGCATTGATTATGGAAAATTAAACACTTCCACCTGGAAAGATCACTTCCCTTTACCCTTTTAGATCAAATAGTAGATAGACTTGCTGGGCACAAATATTTTTGCTTTTTCGATGGATATACCAGTTACCATCAAATTCTTATATCTCCTGAGGATCAAGAAAAGACAATATTTACTAGTCCTTTTGGAACTTTTGCTTTTCAAAGAATGCTTTTTGGATTATGTAATGCACTTGCAACATTCCAGAGATATATGATGTCCATATTTAGTAAATTAATTGATGATGGATTGGAAGTATTTATGGATGATTTCTCTGTATTTGGAACATCATTTGATGCATCCTTAAATTATCTTAAAAAGTTTTTAGAGTTATGTGAAAGAACTAATTTGGTTCTAAATTGGGAGAAATATTAATTAATGGTTGCAAGAGGAATTGTGTTAGGGCATATAATTTCAGAAGATGGTATGGAAGCAGACCCTACAAAAATTCAAGTTATATCTAAACTAACACCTCCTACTAATGTAAGAGAGATTAGGAGTTTTCTTAGACATGTTGGATTTTACAGGCGTTTTATTAAAGATTTTTAAAAAATTACCAAACATCTATGCCAACTTTTAGAAAAGGACAAGAAATTTGAATTTACTTAAAGCTATTTAAATGCTTTTGAGTTATTAAAGGAAAAATTAATCACAGCCCCTATAATAGTTTCACCTAACTGGGAGAAGCCATTTGAACTGATGTGTGCTGTTAGTGATTATGCCATTAGAGCTATCCTTGGACAAAGGTATGAAAATATTTTTAAAGTTATATATTACACTAGTAAAACTCTTAATGATGCACAAATTAACTATATTGTTATTTAAAAAGAGTTACTAGCCATTGTATATGCTTTAGATAAATTTAGATCTTATTTAATTGAAGCTAAATATGTTGTGCATACTGATCACTCTGCTATTAAATATCTGATGCAAAATAAGGATGCCAAACCAAGGTTAATTAGATGGATACTTTAATGTAATAATTTGGTCTTATGATTATTGATAGAAATGGAACTGATAATCAAATTGCTGATCATTTGTCAAGGTTAGAAAATCAAGAATCATCTGACTCTAACAATGAAATTACAGACAGTTTCCTTGATGGACAACTTTATAATATTAATGAGTGGAAAATACCATGGTATGCTGATATTGTTAACTATATTGTAAGTAAAATTTTGCCACCTATGCTGAAACTGCAACAACAAAGGAAATTCATTCATGATGCAAAACATATTTTTGAGATGAGCCTTTTTTATATAAACAATGTAAGGATCTGATTATGTCGAGATGTGTACCTTATGAAGAAACTAAGCTAATCATTCAGAAATGTCATGATTCTGAATTTGGAGGACATTTTGGGATTGATAAAACTACTTATTAAATTTTAAAATGTCATGATTCTGAATTTGGAGGACATTTTGGGAGCGATAAAACTGCTTATAAAATTTTAATGAATTTGAAGGACATTTTGGGATTGATAAAACTGCTTATAAAATTTTACAAGCTAGATTTTATTGTCCTACCATCTTTAGAGATGTTTATAAACATAAAAACTTGTGATCGATGTCAACAAGTAGGCAATATATCTAGAAGAAATGAAATGCCTTTAAATTTTATGTTAGAGGTTCAAATCTTTGGCGTTTGGAGATTAGATTTTATGGGACCATTTTTTCCTTCATTTGAGAACTTATACATATTAATTGCAGTAGACTACTTTTCTAAGTGGATTGAAGCATAAGCATTAACCTCGTTGTGATGCTAAAAGTGTTTCAAAATTTTTAATGAAAAATATTTTCACTAGATACGAAATGCTTAGAATGATTATCACTAATTTGGGAACTTATATATATTAATTGCAGTAGACTACGTTTCTATGTGGATTGAAGCACAAGCTTTACCTTGGGAACTTATATATATTAATTGCAGTGGACTACGTTTCTAAGTGGATTGAAGAACAAGCTTTACCTCGTTGTGACAAAAGTGTTTCAAGATTTTTAATGAAAAATATTTTCACTAGATACAAAATGCCTAGAATGATTACCACTAACGGAGGATCCCATTTTAGGAATAAATATATTCAGAGATTGGCAAAACCTCTTTATTCATGTGCAATCAATGGGTGATCTCAGAGGAGAATCTTGTACTGAGTCTGAGGATTAGTAGATTTATATTTCTACCAATCTATCTATCTATGTATTTTGTTTTGAACTTTGTATTTGCTTTGCTTTAGAATTATGCTTTCAGATCTCTATATAGTTGAGACTAAGCATAGGATGTTTTGTTTTGAGCATTTTGAGTGTTGTGGCTTGGATTGCGAGGCTGAATTAATGTGTTGAGGTTGAGAAAATAACAAAATTAGGTGTGTTATGCAACGTACATTGTACCCTTTGGAATTTATATATAAATGTGATGTTTTTTATTGTGAAAGTTTATTTGTGCTAAGTACATCATTTAGTTACTTAAAATTATGTCTATAATGATTAAAAATATGTTGTTAAGGCTTGAAATTAATCGGAATCATGAAAATCCAGAATTTGGACAAAATCAATAAAGCCCGCCCACGGCGCCATCGACCCCGTCGACGGCGAGATTTTCCCGAGACTTAGGATTTAAATTCCAATAGAGCGCGCCGACGGCGCCATCGATCCCGCCGACGTCGCCATCGATCCCGCCGACGTCGAGCTCACAAGAAAACACTTTAACCACAATTTTGACCAATCAACCACCACTATTCATCATCCCCTTCCTCCTAAAAATGCCATTTTCAACCTAGGGCTTGAAAGAGCTTGGATTGGGAGGCGATTTCAAGGCTTTTTGACACCATATTTGATCATCTCTAGGTAAGAGCTTCACTCCAAACTAAAAATATTTGATTTTCATCATGGATTTCTTCCACATTGAGGAGATCCAAAAAATTTGAGATTGTGAAGAAAATTTGAGAATAAATTCATGGATCTTAATGTTGAACTCTTATAATTACTATTGGAAGCCATGTTTTGTATATTTGAAGTAATTTTTGAAATTTTTCTATAATTTGATTAGATTGAAATGGCTCCACGTCAAAAGTGAAGAGTTGAGTTCGACGAGTCTCGTTTCGTCAATGCGATGGCTCAAATAAAATTTACTTCCATATTTAAAGGAAAGAAGTGCATACAAGATCGAGTTTTTGAATGTCCGAGAGGAGAAATCGAACGAGTTATTATCGAGCGGAGGTAGGAAAACTTTTTTTATACCACCAATAAAGCTGATGCAAATGTTGGAAGGAGTTCTACACCAATGTAATTTATTCTGATGGTGGAATCGTTCAAGTACGTAGATTTCCTGTTGAGTTTACAACCGCCCGCATATTTTTTATGAAGTCTCAGACTCTTATAGCTGTCAATATAAATCCATTAGTACAATTGAAGGCCTCCTAAATGATGTGAACAACTTTCTCATAGATGGGAAAGGAACATGGAAGATAAAGCAGCGAGAACGGGTAAATTTTTCTGCTTCCATATTGAATGCCACCTCTAAGGCGTGGCACTATTTCATTTCCTCTACTCTGTTACCGACCTATCACCATAGTGAGGTAACTAGAGATAGAGCTATTCTGAATTTTTGTATTTAGTATAATAGAACTATAAATGTGGGGAGAAGTATTCTTAGGAATATATTGACTACGGCGAGGAGTGAGACTAGTGGAGGTCTAAGACATCCTAGACTTATTTATGCAATTTACAAACTTTCTAGAGTGGAAAGTGGAGATGAAGAATGGGTTTTCCTTATGAAATCCATTAGTAAAGCTAATTTGAAGACTTATGAATCCCATGAGAAATGGAGAACGAGATGAGGAATGGGTTTACCCTATGAAACCCATTAGTAAAGTTAATTTGAAAACTTATGAATTCCATGAGAAATGGAGAACTCTATGAAACCCATTAGTAAAGTTAATTTGAAGACTTATGAATCCCATGAGAAATGGAGAACTATTATGAAACCCATCAGTAAAGCTAATTTAAAGACATATGAATCTCATGAAAAATGGAGAACTTGGAAAGTCAAGAACCTTCTACTAGTAGAGATGTCCCCTCTATAAGTTATGACCTTCCACCTTCTAAATTAGTAAGGCTAATTTGAAGACTTATGAATCCCATGAGAAATGGAGAACTGGGGGTAGAAGACAAGAACCTTCTACTAGTAAAGTTATGACCTTCCACCTTCTAGTTCTCCTACTCTCTCTGATTTGATGAATGAGTTGACCTTACAGCGGAAGATCATAGAATTGATAAATGAAAATATTAGAGGTTTAGAACATCAACACGATTATGATGGTGAGTACCTTCAGTGGCATTCAAATTTTGGATAGACATTTGAGGTAATTTGGGGAAAGTATGGGCCTTTAAAGGGCAATTTAGGGGTTTTGGTCAAAGATGATCAAATTGGCCAAATTGGGTCATGTGATAGTTTGAAAAAAATAAAATTGGGAATATTTAAGAAATTTTGGGTTTTTTGGGGATTTTTCAGAATTTTTTGAATTTTGGGGTAAGGAGGGGTATTTTGGTAATTTGGCCAATTTTGATGATTTTAGGTAGTTTGGGTGTTTTAAGGGTGTTTGAAATGATTTTTGAACCAAGTTGAGTTTTTTGGGTAGATTTAGAAAGTTTGGCCAAATTTGGGATTCCAAAGGTATCTAGATAATTTGGGGGAATTTTAGGGGCAAAAGGCTAGGTTGGGTGTCTTGGTAAAGTTGGAGTGCCAACCACCATCAATAAGCCATAGACCAATGGAAACCCCATTTTGGGTCCTCTATGTAGTGGTCTTAGCCTAACCCTAGCCTAGGGTTTGTGGGTTTAGGGGACCACCTACAGGAGTCTCCCAAAAGTATCAAGGGACCAGAGCCTAGAAATACTGGGTTTAGGGTAGTGAGTGATTGTGAGTTTAAGTGATTACAAGTGAGTTCCCTAGCCCTAGACCAACACCCAAGGTCAACCCTAAGGTCCAACAGTCCTAAGGGTGACTCATCTTGAGCTTCCCCATAATGAATCCACATACTAAGTTCTAGAGGTTAAGACCAATAAGTGGAACTTCAAGTTGAGTAAAGAGGAGTGTAGAATTTCTAATGGTGAGGGTGGTTCCTTTGCTAGTTTTCTAAGAATAGTCAGTAGGAAAGTCTTATGGCTAGACCTTCGGCTACTAAAGAGGAAAGACTAAACCTCAACAAAAAGTGAGGTAAGCAAATGGACCCTCAATAGGTTTGGTGTGCAGGGCAAGCACATCACGCGTATTGACATTGACCGATGAGATCAACAAAAACCAATACAAACTCCCAAGTCAACAGAAGTGGAATTATGTGTAAAGTTGTGTGTGTGATTTTTTTCTGCCGGGTAATTAGCAGATGATCGTCTAATTGAAATCAAGGAGTAGGGACTCTCGCTGGGGATCGAAGGGTGAATTTTGAGTTATGAAATTTCAGGAATTTATAAAGGATGAGGCCAATATATAAGTGCTGACCCCGAGGTGGGAATTGAAATTTGGCTATCAATCGTGAAATAAGAATCAGATGCCATAATCCAGTTAAGGTGGTCTTAAAACTGATTTCAAAATATGAGAATATGATTGTGTGGGAGAACCAAATTGAGATGGAAAGCACAGAGGCTCACATCCTGCTCTAAAGGGTAACAATAGTGTAGAAGACGACGGTCATTAAGGATACGTCTTCAGAAAGAAAGGACGGTACCTGTTCAAGTTACCATTGGGGATTTATATTCAAACTGACATGTGACAGGTAGAATATATATGTCACATTAGGAAGGAAAGCGGTAGGACTCACCTCCAACCCAAGCGATGACAAAGAAAATGTTTGCTACGTTGAAGAGGGGAGAACTGGGACTCACATCCAACTCAAGAGGTAAGAAGAAAATATGTACGTCACATTAGGAAGGAAAGCACTGGGACTCAAATCTAACCCAAGCGGTGACAAGGAAATATATGTGTTACATTGAGAAGGAAAGCATCAGGACTCATATCCAACTCAAGAAGAAATAAGAAAATATGTATGTCACGTTAGGAAGGAAAGCACCAGGACTCACAACCAACCCAAGAGGTAACAAGAAAATATGTATGCTATATTGAGAAGGAAAGCACTAGGACTCACATCCAACTCAAGAGGTAACAAAAAAGTATATATGCGTCACGTTAGGAAGGAAAGTACCAGGACTCACATCAAACCCAGATAATATATATGCTACATTGAGAAGGAAAGCACTAGGACTCACATCCAACTAAAGAGGGAACAAAAAAGAATATATGTGTTACATTGGAAAGGAAAGCATCAGGACTCACATCCAACCCAAGAGGTGACAAAAGAATATATATGCTACATTGAGAAAGAAAGCACTAGGACTCACATCCAACTCAAGAGGTAACAAGAAACTATGTATGTCACGTTAGTAAGGAAAGCACAATGACTCACATCTAACCTAAGTGGTGACAAGGAAATATATGTGTTACATTGAGAAAGAAAGCACCATGTCTCATATATAACTCAACAGGTAACAAGAAAATATGTATGTCACGTTAGGAAGGAAAGCGCCAGGACTCACATCCAACCCAATGGGTGATAAGAGAATATATGTGCTACATTGAGAAGGAAAGCACCAGGACTAACATCCAACTCAAGAGGTAATAAGAGAATATATGTGTCACCTTAGGAAGGAAAGCATCAGGACTCACATCCAACCCAAGAGGTGATAAGAGAATATATATGCTACATTTAGAAGGAAAGCACTATGACTCACATCCAACTCAAGAGGTAATAAGAGAATATATGCATCACGTTAGGAAGGAAAGCATCAGGACTCACATCCAACCCAAGAAGTGACAAGAGAATATATATATGCTACATTGAGAAGGAAAGCACTAGGACTCACATCCAACTAAAGAGGTAACAAAAAAGTATATATGTGTTACATTGTGAAGGAAAGCACTAGGACTCACATCCAACCTAAGTGATGAAAAGAGAATATATATGCTACATTGAGAAGGAAAGCACTATGACTCACATCCAACTCAAGAGGTAACAAGAAAATATGTATGTCACATTAAGAAAGAAAGCACTAGGAGTCGCATCCAACCCAAGTGGTGACAAGGAAATATATGTGTTACATTGAGAAGGAAAGCAACAGGACTCATATTCAACTCAAGAGGTAACAAGAAAAAAATGTACGTCACTCTAGGATGGAAAGCACCATGACTCACATTCAACCCAAGAGGTGACAAGAAAATATATGTGCTACATTGAGAACGAAAGCACCAGGACTCATATCCAACTCAAGTGGTAACAAGAGAATATATGCATCACATTAGGAAGGAAAGCACCATGACTCACATCCAAACTAAGAGGTGACAAGAGAATATATATATGCTACATTGAGAAGTAAAGCACTAGGACTCACATCCAACTTAAAAGGTAACAAGAGAATATATGCATCACGTTAGGAAGGAAAGTACCAGGACTCACATCCAACCCAAGAGGTGACAAGAGAATATATATGCTACATTGAGAAGGAAAACACTAGGACTCAAATCCAAATCAAGAGGTAACAAGAGAATATATGTGGCACGTTCGGAAGGAAAGTGCTAGGAATCACATCCAACCCAAGTGGTGACAAGAGAATATATGTGCTACATTGAGAAGGAAAGCGCTAGGAATCACATCCAACTCAAGAGGTAACAAGAAAATATATGTGTGTCACGTTAGGAAAGAAAGCACCAGGACTCACATCCAAACCAAGCGGTGACAAGAGAATATATGTCCTACATTGAGAGGGAAAGCACTAGGACTCATATCAAACTCAAGAGGTGACAAGAAAATATATGCGTCACGTTAGGAAGGAAAGCGCTAGGAGTCACATCCAACCTAAGAGGTGACAAGAGAATATATGCGTCATGTTAGGAAGGAAAGTACCAGGACTCACATCCAACCCAAGGGGTGACAAGAGAATATATATTCTACTTTGAGAAGGAAAGCACTAGGACTCAAATCCAACTCAAGAGGTAACAAAAAAGTACATATGTCTCACATTGGGAAGGAAAGCACTAGGACTCACATCCAACCCACGAGGTGTTAACAGAATATATATGCTACATTGAGAAGGAAAGCACTAGTACTCACATCCAACTAAAGAGGTAACAAGAAAATATGTGTGTGTCAAGTTAGGAAGGAAAGCACTAGGACTCACATCCAACCCAAGAGGTGATAAGAGAATATATGTGTCATGTGAGGAAGGAAAGTACCAGGACTTACATCCAACCCAAGAGGTGATAAGAGAATATATATGCTACATTGAGAAGGAAAGCACTAGGACTCACATTCAACTCAAGAGGTAACAAAAAAATATATATGTGTCACGTTAGGAAGGAAAGCACCAAGACTCACACCAACCCAAGAGGTGACAAGAGAATCTATATGCTACATTGAGAAGGAAAGCACTAGGACTCACATCCAAGTCAAGAGGTAACCAGAAAATATATGAGAAAAAAGAATTTAGGTACTGATCTGAAAATGAAAATTGAATTCTAGTTATCATTTTTGAAAAGAGAGTCGGAAGTCAGGGACCAACCTCGAAGATTAAGAATAAGATGTCATGTTCCCTTAAAGGGGGTCTTATACCAATATCAAATATGGGGGGTGAAAATTTAGGTACTGACTCCAAGAGTCATATGAAAACTCTGTAGAGAGTTTGTGATGTTGAATTTGCAGAAATGTGTCATGTGAAAAGGTTGATTTTGTTGAAGAAGATTTGTAGAGTTTTATGGGGTTTTGTGAAGAATGTGAAATTCCACGAAAATGTGAAGAAAGTTAATGTAGATAACGAATGTTGTGTTGCGCGCACAAAGAGTAAAAAACTCTAAAATCAAGAGAATCCACTAAACAGATACATTTTCTTTTCTTTTTGGTTTTATCACATTTAATTTTTTTAAAATATGTCTTTTAAAATTTTAATTTTAGTTGATTGATTTTCAAAAGAAATTTGTTTTGTTATTTTTTATATACAAAAAAATTTTTATTTAAATTTATTTATTGTTAAAGGTTTGTTCTTTCGTTCTTCATTCATTGAAATTCTGAACCAACGTGTGGTTTGTGGCTTCCATCCATCGCACAAAAAGGCAACTGACAAAAAAGGCACATTTCTTAGAGAAATTTCCATTAATCTACTCCAATAAAGTTGTTATAGATCAAACATAGGCTAACACGTCGAAAAGGTACAATATATTGTCTATGTTGAAGTACATCCAGAACATCTCATGTCATGCATACATTGTAGGCTAAGTATTTCAGATACATATCACGTTGCAATAAAAAAGGAAAGTGAGCCCTCTAACCATCTGTATCAGGTACGATGAGCTCCTGATTGAGAAGACCTTCTAAGTCATGCTCCAGGATAAGACTTCCCTTCGCATGTACTTAGAGGTACAACCCTCTCATAGTTTGTATGGTAGTAGCTCTTCTAGTTCCGGGTCTAGCTGAAATCCATATGGTATTTTGCTGTTATCCATCCTACGGAAGGTCACGGACACCCTATAGTGTTGTACCCCTGGAATGTAGTGTTTGGCGACATCTGCCCCATTTCCTTTCAGAACCAAAACTGAACCAACCGGCATCGAAATATCTATAGTTCCTCTGAACTCGCCAGGGCTGGCAATGTCAATCTCTTTCTCAATAATATATTGCTCTTGCTCAGAAATGAGACGGTGCAGAAGGGTCTTACAAATCTTGATGATCAATGTGAGGAGGTATGCAGTCTCACTTGTCATATATGTTGATGATGCAGCTGTTTGGGATGTAGGTGGCTGGAAGTATGCTCCATCTGACCATTCTCTTGATGATCCACTTTATTATAGAAGGTAGTGGATCTACTTGTTCATGTCTAAGGATCCCGGTGGATTTCCCTGTCTGTCGTTTGTGAAATTATAATAGCTGCCGCACTGAATGGTGATTCTTCCTTTTCCTCTCATCCATTTCTTCAGCTTAGAATATGTTCTTTCCATGAGAAGGCCTGCTCGGCCTCTATCTCTCAAATCGAAGATGCAGTCGAGAATGCTTCTTTCGTCACTCTTGGTAAAAACCCTGGTATACAGCTTCAGGCCTTCCAGTATGTTGATGATTCTTCCTTGGACTTCTTTGTAAAATTTAAATTCTCTTTTATTTACTTTGCTTATTTTGTAGTACTCCATTGTACTAGGAGTAGGTAGATGTCGCGGGCGTTCCTTCCTCTGAACATTGGTTGGGACCCAAACTGGCGCTGGCTGATCTGGAACATGAAACTCGACATCTAAGGGATGTACAACCCTGGGCTCCATGGTACATACTGATCTATGCAAAGTGGGATGTATGGCTCATCCATCATAAAATCTGAAGTCTGAGACCCAACGATGCTGGAGGTATAATTTTCAAATGTAATAAAGTGTTTTAAATGTAGAACATTTCAATCTGGGCATTCTACAAACGCACATGTGGCTGATGTTCCTGTAGGTATTTTAGCATTGCACGTCGGGCAACCATTGCATAAAACATCTGAAACTGAAAGTGTATATGACTCTGTGATGAACCCCGGTTCTTCATCTATAGTGGGTAGGCTAGCAGAAGTTTCTTTCATGTCTGGATCATAAATATCCCCATCAGGAATAGGGGTGAGTAAGTTGTTTGTCTCTCTCTAACGTCTGCATTCTTGTCATAGAAAAACCCTCTACTTCTTGTGGCTGGTGTTCCTGCGTTGCGTCCTGCGAAGCGGAGCACTTGACAGTCGTTCATTATTGGCGGTTACAAGGCCCCCGGATGGTGTGGCTACCATGGAGGGCAGATGGTTGGGCCCTTCCATTGGATCTTGCTCTATTATAACGTTCTTGCCTTTATTTGATGCATTATTTTTGTCGATCACCCCTCTTTCTCTCTACAGCTAACTACTTTCATGAGAGGACCTTCGTAGTCCATGTTGACCTGGTTAAAGTCCATGTTGAAGTCTATGGTACTGTCTTGCGGCACCATCTCCTCATTTAGTGTGAGGCTCCAACCATCCTTGAAAGAAAAGATCAGCCTCTGTCCCGACATTTTTCTGCAGATGACAGGAAAAACAACAGTGGGCTGAAACTTGGCATGAATAAGAGCAAAACAAAGCATTTTTTAAAGTAAATTTTAAATTATTTTAGTGAAATGAATTGTTTATTTATGTATGAATTTTGTTTAAATTTTTGTGGAACATTTTACTCAAATGTGGAAAGGAGAAAATTTGAAGTTTAAAATTTTTCTTAAAATTTTCATTATATTGAGGTTAATTACAAAATTTGCACCCGATCATAGACATTTAGCCACATAGATAACCTCGAAACAATCAAAGTTTCAAAGTTTTAAAGCAAGTGAAGGCAAGCAGCATTAGGTTGTGTAATAGGTTTTTAGATATTGTTCATTTATTAGTAACATGGGTCTTTCGCCCGAGAAGTCCACTAACTGATAGGCTCCTCCTGTATAGACCGTTTCAAAGACAAATGGTCCCTCCCAAGTTGGCTCAAATTTTCTATTTATTTTACGGCGTGCAAAAATAGGCCTGTTGAGCACAAGTATGAGGTCACCAACTTTGAATGTCCTTGGGCGGACCAATTTGTCATGAGCTTGTACCATCTTCGCCTGGTAAAGCTCCAAATATTGTTGTGCTTCTCGTCATTTTCTCTCAACACTCTCCAGTTCTTCAAGTCTGAGATTTGTACTTTCTTATGTGGTGAGTTGGTTGGCAACAACAACTCTAGGAGATGGTGTCTAGATTTATGGCGGTAGCACAGCCTCAGACCCGTATACGAGCATATAGGGTGTACATTTAGTGGGAGACCTGAAAGTTATCCCGTAAGCCCGCAAGATTTTTAATAGTTTATTGTGCCAATATCTTTTATTTTCATTGAGTGTTTTCCTTAAAATCTGTACCAGTGTTTTGTTGAAGGCTTTAACAATCCCTTTTATTTTCATCCAGTGTTTTCTTCAAAATCTGTACCAGTGTCTTGTTGAATGCTTCAGTCCAGACCATTTGTTCTGAGGATAGTAAATCATAGAGTATCTCCAATCTATCCCATGTCTTTTGACAAAATTGTTGATCTTGGTGTTTCTGAAAGCTATCCCATTATCAGAAATTATTCTTCATGGTACTCCAAAACGTTAGACAATTTGGCTTTTGAAAAATTGAAGGACGTGCTGTGTCTAAACCTCATGCAATGGTACTTCCTCTGCCCATTTGGAGAATTAATTTGTAGCGACAAGTATAAACATGTGTCCTTTGGAAGATGGAGGGTCTATCGGGCATATTATGTCTGTGCGCCAACACTCGAATGGCCACGAGGCAACAGTTGGGTGTAGCATTCGGAATCTGGTGTAAGACACCCCATGCACTGCATTGGTGACATTGTAACACATTCGGAGGCTGGTGTAAGACCACCCCATGCACCTGGCATTGGTGACATCTTCTGCATCGAATGGCCACGAGGCAACAGTTGGGTGTAGCACATTCGGAGGTTGGTGTAAGATCACCCCATGCACTTGGCATTGGTGACATCTTCTGGCTGTATCCATGCAATCGGACATCATTGCTGGCCAATAATATCTGAGTCTTTTGATCTTCATTTTCATTTTCAGCTATGAATGGTGAGCTCCACACAATCCGACATGTACTTCTTTAACAATATTTTGTGCTTCGGCTCTGCTCAAACACCGTACTCACATCTGGTCGAATGATCTTCTGTAGAGAATGTTTCCCACTAGGGTGTAAGACATGACCCTTCTTGTGATATGGCGTGCTTCAGACTTATCTTCTGGCAGCTTTCAAGTATACAAATATTTTATTAATGGCTTACGCCAATCTTCATTGATGTTTGAAACTGTATTTATTGCTTCTTCTTTTCTGAGCTTCTGTAGAGTTTCGAGATTGATTCAAGGCAAGATTTGTTTTCCTTGCACTATGATTTCAATAGAATCCTCTGAGGGACATTCCATCTTCTTAGCAAGTTTTGCTAGAGCGTCGGCATGGGCATTATCTACCCTAGGAATCCGGTAGAAAGTCACATTGGGGATCTTCTCTAGGAGCTTCATTGTGTGCTAATGGTATTCTGTTAACCTTGGTTTCAAAATTCTGTATTGTCCCATGATTTGCTGGATGATGAGTTGGGAGTCGCCATAGATGGCAATGTTTGTTATATCCATAGAGATTGTCATTCCCAATCTCGTGATTAAAGCTTCATATTCTTCTTCATTGTTGGTGCACAACTCTATCTAGCGTGATAAAGATCAAACCAATCCCTGCTTTGCCTGGTATAAATGTGCCTGATCCTTTGTCTTTTTGGTTGATGAAGCGCCATCAAAGTACATCTCCCAACGTTGCGCACTGGAGAATTCCATTTGTACTTTTTGCTCATCTGGTAACTCGTCATTGAGAGAGGACTCAGCTGGCAGTAGGTGTGCAGCGAGACAGTCTGCTAGTATTTGTCCCTTGATAGCACAGAGGGGAACAAAAGTTATATCAAATTGAAATAAGATCATTGACCATCTTGCTAGACTTCCGGAGAGGGTTGGTTGAGTCATCAGATATTGCAATGGATTAACTTTCGAGATTAGAGTAATCTTATGAGAAAGCATGTAATGTCTAAGCTTTTGGACGGCAAAAATCAATGTCAGACAATGCTTCTCAATTTGTAGATACCTTATCTCCATTGTATTAGGCGACGACTCAAGTAGTAGAGTGCATTTTCCTTACCCTCATCATTGACTTGGGCTAAGAGGGCTCCAAGAAAGTCGTTTAAGGCCGGGGTATAAAGTATCAACGGTTTCCCTGAAATAGGGGCTGCCAAGATAGGAGGTGTCGTTAAATATTGTTTAACATCCTCGAAAGCCCGCTGGCTTTTTTCTTCCCAAATAAATTTGGCGTCCTTTTTAATTAATGTCGAGAAAGGCTGACACCTACCTGAGAGATTAGAAATAAAGCGTCTCAGATATGCCAACTTCCCCTGGAAGGAACGTAGTTGTTTCAAGGTTTTAGGAGGAGAAATTTCCAAGATAGCTTTAATTTTATATGGGTTGATCTCAATTCCTTGATGACGGACAACGAATCCCAAAAATTTCCTGGAGGTAACGCCGAAGGCGCACTTTAAGGGATTCATTTTAAGGTCATTTCATCATAATCGTTCAAACACGATCCTCAAATCATACAAATGGTCTATTTTTTGTTTATTTTTGATGACTAAATCATCCACATAGCATTATACTTGGTTGGGAATGAGATCATCAAAAATCTTCGTCATTGCTTGCTGATATGTTGCTCCGACGTTCTTTAGGCCAAACAACATCACTGTGTAGCAGAAAATTCCAATTGGTGTTCTGAAGGCTGTGAGGGTTGCATCCTCGGGAGCCATCTTGATTTGGTTGTATCCCGACGATCCGTCCATGAAGGAGAAAATTTCATGCGTTTAAGCGATATCCACCATCATTTCTGGTATGGGTAGTGGAAACTCGTCTTTTGGACATGCCTTGTTCAAATCTCTAAAGTCGACAAAAACACGAATCTGTCCATTTTTCTTCTTAACATGTACAATGTTAGCTAACCACGTGGGGTATTGATCTTCTTTCACAAAGTTGGTGTCTATTAATTTCTTCACCTCGGCGATGACTTGTTGCTCTATTTCGAGGCGCATTCTTCTTGCAGCTTATTTTACTAGGGATATATTCTTGTCCACCCCGAGTTTATGAACTGCAAACTCTACTAATAGTCCTGACATTTCATCATAGCTCTATGTAAAGCAATATTTGAATTATGTTAATAATTTGATCAATTCTACAGATTCTTCGTCATTGAGTAGAGAACTTATAAATGTAGGTCGGGTTTGTTCTTCAGTCCGGAGGTTAATTTCTTTCAATTCATCAATCGTAGATATAATTTCCTCCTCAAATTCAGGGGGAGCATCATTTATTAGTTCATCAGTAGAGTCATCCTCTATATCGAGGCAATCCTCCTCTTACTCACCAGTAACAACCATGCAAAATTCAGAACCATCGACTGATCCGACTATACCAAATCGGAGACCTTCTTTTGAGTTTGGAGTTTAAATTTTACCATTCCATAATTTTTCAAAAAGTTAAAATTTATCTTTTGCCATTTTTTTTTGGTAAGTTTCCCTGTTGAATTAACTTTTGAACACAAGGCGAGAAATAACCAAAAGGCAATTCCATTAATT
>JXCR01071304.1:0-13040 GCA_002079205.1 Phalaenopsis hybrid cultivar | reverse complement strand
ATATATATATATATTTGCTGTATATATGCTGTTGCATTTTTTTTTTTGGGTATCAATAGCAATAATATTATAGGTTTATTGTCTTGTTCAACTTCTATCCCTCTGCATTCCTTTATATTATTTTTTCTAGTTTTTATGTTTCTTCTTTCAAAACTCCTTCGGGTTCGAGGGTTGAATCTGGTATATTGAAAATAAATAACACCTCATATATGCTGCCATCGTTTCTGCCAAAGAAGTAAGCATGACAACTATGTTTGCATTTGAGCACTTGTCTCACACACTAATGTATATCACTACAAATATTTTGAACTTTTAGTTTGTGTGTGGGAGTATGTGACAGCCCAAACTCTCACCCATCAAGTTATTGTCCTCTTTGGCCTAGTGGTTTCACGGTTTTGCCTTGTTCGAGTAACTACCCAGGAGGTCACCCATCCGAAGAGTGTTCTAGGCCGGGCACGCTTAACCTTGCAGTTTCTATTGAAATTCCACCATTACACCAAATAACGTCTTGATGTTTAAGATTTTGGCTTCAATTTACTTTAAGGGTTTCAGAATCTTCCCCACTTGCGCATCTGATGTTCTCATCAGTGCTCTTAGCTCAGAATCATCCATTAGACATATAATTCTATCTTTAGGTTGGTGTTATACTCTGATAGCATTTGTGATATTCCAAACATCTATCAAGTTATTGTTTGTTTTGGCCTAGCAGCCTCACAATTTTGCCCCTTTGGTGTAACTTCCTAAGAAGTCACCCATCTCAGAAGTGCTCGAGGACGAGCGAGCTTAACTTTGAACTTTCTATTAAAATTCCACCGTTACAATAAAAAACGCACGGATGTTTAAGCGTTTG
Source organism: Phalaenopsis hybrid cultivar (assembly GCA_002079205.1). Classification (NCBI taxonomy): domain Eukaryota; kingdom Viridiplantae; phylum Streptophyta; class Magnoliopsida; order Asparagales; family Orchidaceae; genus Phalaenopsis; species Phalaenopsis hybrid cultivar. Next base: position 12,190 of record JXCR01071304.1, on the reverse strand, counting down.
GCTTCAACCTACTTTAGGGTTTTCACAGAGGAGCAGTGGGGTCTGGTTACACTTTGGCTTGAGTAGAAAAGAGTTAGATTGTTAATTTCTAATTGAGAGAAAGGAAGTAATAGGCAGGGATGAGATGTGGTTTTTATGCATATCTTACTTTTAGTTTAGTTAGGTGTAAACCCATAGAATGAAGCATCCCGTAAACTAGGCTTCCAAAATAAATTTTCAAGGCAAACTAAACACTCATTCTGGATATCAATGATCCTGTTACAGTTGATTTTTCAATTCAATTGTTACTTATTCTGTATCATTAGAATTATCAAGATTTAATCATATTTGATTTGATCTTTCTTTAAGTTTTCATGTAATTAAATTTAGTCATGTTTTCTGTAATCCAATGTTTGATTTGATCTTAATAGGGCTATATTTTTATTATATCCCATAATATGAGATTTGATTATATTTATTTTGCTTTCAATCATGTAAGGTGCTATCTTACGTAGATGGGGATATCATGTATTGAGAAGTGGATGTTAAATTAGGGGTCAAAAATTTAACATGCACAACAAGAACCCTTAAATATTCTAGGATTATATTGAAAATAGCCTATAATAACTCGCTTCAAAAGAAGGCCTTATGATGACATGTTGATAGTCNCCCATCCGAAGAGTGTTCTAGGCCGGGCACGCTTAACCTTGCAGTTTCTATTGAAATTCCACCATTACACCAAATAACGTCTTGATGTTTAAGATTTTGGCTTCAATTTACTTTAAGGGTTTCAGAATCTTCCCCACTTGCGCATCTCTTTTCATTAGGCGGAATCCCCTCTTTTTTTTTTTTTCATTTACTGTTAATCTCTCTTCTATTTATATGTGTTTTTATGTTTTAGGGTTCATCTTATGTTATTTTCTGATTTCACTTTTCGAGGACAGCCACCGGCATCTGGTTTTCTCTTCGAGGGCTGTATCCAACGGTTAGTGCGGTGTTTCTGCTCTATCCCTCTCCTAAGGTGGCGATTATCTACAATCGTTCCCCCATTGCCATAACCTGCTTCTACCGTGACTCTACCACCCTCCTTCATTGTTTCTTTTCCCGTGTTCCTCCTCCCAGCCACAAATTCCCTGCCATCCTACTACAGCTGCCTCTCCATACCCCTTCTTCCTGCACTACTGCTACTGCCTATCTCCCCTACTCTTCCTTCCTGCACTTCCCACTTTCCAACCCTGTCCTGCCTCTATGAATCTCTATTTCCGCAGCCCACCCTTCTTTGTCTTTGCCCTAGGATATTGTGTGTGTTGTTTTCCTGTTTGCAAGTGTTGTGTTGTAACAGTTTTGAATGGAAGCAATAATATTTTCTATTTTCTATTCTGGTTTGGGTCTCTTCCTATGGTAAAAACGACCTATTGAAGTTTCATTATCAGGAAAAAAAAAAGAGTAAGCTTGCCCAAAAAAAGATGAAATGATGTTTATGTGAGTTTTTGAGCTATGATGAAAGAATATTGTGGAATTGTTGTATAAAGGGAAANGTAAGCTTGCCCAAAAAAAGATGAAATGATGTTTATGTGAGTCTTTGAGCTATGATGAAAGAATATTGTGGAATTGTTGTATGAAGGGAAGNATACTTTTCTGCTATTGTTTGTCATCATCAAGTGGTTTTTGAGAAACTTCAAAATTTTATGTTGTCACGGCCCGCCCAGGGCAAGACGGGAGCTGTCGGTCGGATGAATAAAAACTATCTAGCAGTTTCATTTGACAAAATAATAAAATCCAAAATACAATTGACCCATTTAATATCATAAAGCTTATTTTTATAATAGTTTATTCATATTTAAACATTGACTTCAAAGAGAAAATAATATTGAACTATAATAATCACTATCCCGCACTCTTCGGTACCTGTACACATACTCTCTAGGGTTCATTTGGTTTAAAGCTGATTTTTCTGTAAAATGTTAACAAATACAAGTTGAGTTAAAACTATTGTGTTGACAAAGGTTTCTAAATTATAATAATTATCATTTTAAAATATTTTGTAAAGTGCAAAAGTATAGTATACAGTAGAAGATTGTGCGCAATAAAAGAACATTAAATGAATTATTTTTTTATTTACTTTCATTTATTTCTAATTCTGTCATTGTCGGGACCCAAGCCCTAGATGTGAAATGTGGAAGATTGTATTAGGCAGTCAACAACATGCGTAAAAATTTTGTTAAAAAATCATGACATGATTCTTTAAATCCTTGTGTAAATGCTAGGACGTACTTTGGAAGCAACGCGCTGTATGACCCGAATACAGGGAAAAGTGTGCAAGGGCAGCTACACTGCGCCCTTGTGAGGGTTCCCAAATCAAGAACGGATGCGGGCAAAGAAGTTCATGAAACAAATATTAGGATAGGATCTTGGAATATAGGTACTCTCATAGGTAAATTAATGGAATCAATACATATTATGATTTTTATTAAGATAAACATCTTATGTATTTAAAAATATTAATTTTGCTGGAGAAAAATTATGGAGATTGATAATATAGGCTTTGAACTTTGGTATTCAAGTTGGAGTCGCACTAAAAATGGTGTAGGTGCTATCATAGATAAGCATTTGAAAGATAATATAAAAATTAATAGAATTGAAGTTGAATTATAGCCCTAATTGTTGTTGATACTAAAATTTTTATTGCTATAAGTTCATGTTCTCCTCAATTAGGTTTAGATGTAGGTTAAAAAAAAAAAAATTCTGGAAGGCTCTAGAAGAAATTAATGAAATGATACCTTTCAAAAAATGAAAATTTAAATAACATGTTGGTAGAATGGTAGATGATTTTAAAGTTGTTCATAATGGTTACGGTGTTTTAGTGATTAATTAAAAATTTAAATTCATATTAAATTTTGCTTTAACTTATGATTTTATTATTGCTAATTTTTTTTTTAAGATAAAAGATAAGCTGTCAAGACTCGGTTCGGGACTTGGAATTAACCAAGACAAGAACATACGGTCATAATTAAGTTTTTTAAATTTCTTTACTATTTAACAAGTAAAAGGGCTTCTAATCAAATTAAATTAAAGCAATATATTAAAATATATCTCGTTGCTGGTTGTCTGCGTCTTTTATAAATATTTTTTCTTCTATCGCTCATCTCTCAGATTGACTTGGAAGAGTAAATGAGATTAGGGAATTAATTATGGGATTAAATAAAATTAAATAAGCTTATAACTTAAAACTTTTATAATTTCTCATGCTATTTTAATTCATACAGGGGGTGATATTAATTTGATCTATGCGACATGAAGAATTTTATAAAATTTACTTGGTCCCAATCTGAGAGATGTGAAACCTGAGGTATATATCATAATTGCCAAAATTCAAAGGCTGATAGAATTCCTTANCCCAATCTGAGAGATGTGAAACCTGAGGTATATATCATAATTGCCAAAATTCAAAGGCTGATAGAATTCCTTGAAAAGAATTTTTTTTTTGTGCATGCTCATTTTTTTCTCTTTGGTAAGTTTTCATGTCCTCTTGAATTGTATGTCATAAAGAAGTATAGGACCAACTCCTTGGGTGATTGATTTAAGTGCTACATATGACATGAACCACATACTTATTGGTGGAAACTATTCTCTTCCTACAGATGTTGGGATGGTGATAACCATAACACAATAATTAAAATTTATTTATAAACTCTTTTAAATGTTAAAACTTATCGAAGACTAAAATTTTATGAAACTTTCTATCGTTATCTGTTTTTCTTAATGGTTATTTGGGTAGAAATATTGAACTTGCAATGTTATGAGTTTGATTACCTCAAAATATGGAGGATTTCAAATAGACATTAGTAAAGTGGATGTTTTATTTCTTAGTGCTTCATATAAGTATATCATTTTGTGTTATTGTTTTTGCCCTGATCATCCATCCTGTGAACATTTTAATTTATTTTTTTAACAGTAGTTTGTAGTTGAGTTTTTTTTTTTGAGAAGCCTAAATGCTAATATATTAAAATAGAAAAGATTCATAAAGGTTGTATGAGAGGATTCAATAAATGTACCATATCCACACGGTACAACACACACAAATCCCCAAAAAGATACAAATAAACAAAAAACAAAAAACAAAAACTCACCGAAAATAAGTAGCTAGGGATGAGCCAGTTTAGTCCTGCCTCTGCCTCTAACTCTAGAAAGGGAGCCAACTAACAAATTGTTGAATTTTGTGCCATTACCCGAGGTAACCGTGTATCATCCATCAAATTCCTAAGCTCAAGCAGACCTCCATTCTTCTTCTTCCTCCTTGATGTGTGAACCTGCCATTCCTCATCCGAAGACTGACTTATTTGATCAGTTTGGTCAATAGACTGACGAGCATGTATAAGAGGATGAGCCTTTTGCTTCTGACTAACAGTAACAACATGCTCATTCTGAGGAGGTAGAAATGTCTCATCTCCACCTGATGCTTTCTGAGGATGTGGAGTTGCTATGCTCTCCTAATTATCGAACCAAATATTATCCTTTGGGTGAAGCTATAGGTTGCTCAGCTGAACCATCTGCCAACACATCAGTCCCAAAAACATAAACAATATTGTCAGGGAGGGGGTCTCGGCAGTGGGAGGGAGAGCTGACAGCGTGTCAACCAATGTTTCAATAGTCGGTGGATTGCACTCGGGAGTGGAGAGCCAGGTATATGAAGTGGGGCAGACCCAATAGCATTTTTACTTGGAGGTTTTAAATGCAGATGCAAATGATGACATTGAGAATGAGAGTGTCCAAATATAGGGCAGTGGGTGCAGTAAAGAGGGATCTGTTCGAGTTCTGCTCGTTGCCAAAAGCCCTGATGCTGTGAGCCAATCCATATCTTCCTCGAAAAATGTAGAGTAATACCTCGTTCAATCAAAACTCTGGCTTCAGAAGGCTGACTCAGGTTAGCTGTAGGCATATCAGTTTTGAGGGGTTTACCATATACCATAGCTAAGGAGAAGAGGAACTCTTGATCAAATAGGTGTCCGGGAAGCACAACCAAATAGAAATGGTAGAAGGTCCAACTATAGGGTCAAAATTTACCGTCCATTTTAAAACCTTGATCACCCGGTTATCTATTCGAACGAGTCTTCTTGCAAACATTTGGGCATAATCTTCATCATCTGATTATTGAATGAGAATACGCTGACCGTTCAGTTTACCAATCTTCCTATCCCCTTTTATCTTCATTTGCTCAAAATCCTTTCGAATTTGCTCGAGTTTAGGGTTTCCATAAAGGAACTTACCTACTAAAACTAGCCGACATGATGCAGCGAGTGTGGAGATCTTCGCCTTAGAAAGGAAGATTGCAGGCTTACCATTTCTACGGGATGCTTTTTTGAGAAACTTGTTGTCAACACCGAGCGTGAAAGCATCGTGGAAACGCTGCGAGAAGATATTTGAAAGAGGATGGAGGAGGGGGGGATAATCACCGACAAAGGCGGCGTAGGATAGCCCCGAGGCCATCACCGCGACCAGTGCTAACAAATTGCGCAAACCCCACTCTCAGGGGACTGCGACAGGAAGAGAGGTGACTTGCAACAACGACTTGCGAGCGGATAGGCGAACTACGACCCGAGAGAAGGATCGTCGTCGTCAGGCAGAGAGGCAACCTGCGAGCAAATTCAGACGTCGTCGTAGGGAGGAGACGTCGTCGTCGGACAGAGAGGCGACCTGCAAGCAAAACCAGACGTCATCGTAGGGTAGGAGACAACGCTCGAGCACAACGAAGGAGAGAAACCCTAAGGCGCGAGACGTCGTGGTCGGAGGAGATGCTGTAACCTGTAGGTAGTTTCAATGTCGGGAGTCACCATCCGACGAAACCCTTGCAGAGCAGCCCGCGCCCTTCATCCGAGTTCTTGAGTTATATATATATATATATATTTATATATATATATAAAAAAAGAAGATATGTTAGCAATGTTATTGCCACCTTTCATCCCTTTTACTGAATGGCTATAAATCCCTTTGGAGGCAAAATTAAAATTTTTGGATGATAATGCAGAACATTATTGGTCATTGTTTAGTTTCTAATTCCAAAGTGAAGCATTCACATATCATCTTGCATTCATACACAACAACAAAATGGGGTGTCCACATAGGCATTATTTCAATGAAATGTATTTTAAAACTATTGTAGGGAAATTTTCCAGAGTGTAAGCTACATAATAAATAGACATTCTACATAACTTTATGTTATAAATCCCTATGGAGTGCCTGTTCTAGGATTTGGTTCAGTTGAACCGACCACAGGTTCAAGTGGATAGGGTCTCAGTCCAGCAGGAGGCTGAACTGACTGACCCTTCAAGGAGCGGGAACTGCCATCCAAACTTTCCTCACATTTTTTTATTTCTTTGACTATCTTTTTTTTATATGTGTGTTTACTGAGTTTAGGTTTAGGTTTTGTATTTTTTCAGATTTCTGTCGTAGACTCCTTCGTCTTTCTAGAGCTGTATTCGATGACAGGTCGTGCTCCGGCTGTACCCTGCTCCAAGGTGATGTCTATCGCCTTCGATTCCCTTCTCGCTTTCATCTCTGCACTCACCGCCCTTCTCTTTCAGCAACCGGTCGTTGACCTTCTCCCCACCTACTCCTATCTGCCAACCCTACCTTCTGCTCCCTCATCTTACACCCCTTATCAGCCACCCAAAAGCCCCCCAACCCTTCCCCTNCTCCGGCTGTACCCTGCTCCAAGGTGATGTCTATCGCCTTCGATTCCCTTCTCGCTTTCATCTCTGCACTCATCGCCCTTCTCTTTCAGCAACCGATCGTTGACCTTCTCCCCACCTACTCCTATCTGCCAACCCTACCTTCTGCTCCCTCTTCTTACACCCCTTATCAGCCACCCAAAAGCCCCCCAACCATTCCCCAGATTCTAACTAGTAGTTACTCCTTTTCTCCTATCACCAAGCCACCATCTCTGCCACGGATATCACTCATGGACCCTAGCTGGATCTTGATGTTTGTTATGTGTTCATTTTTGCTTTGAGTCTTGATTGTAACCCTAGTTGTTTGCTTAATAATATTTGCTTTTGTTATTGTTGGTTGGTTAATTCCGGTATCAGTGTTTTGCCTAATTCTATCCCTATGTCAACACATCTAATGATATTATATCCATTGTTCCTACATGTCACATCAAAGATACTTTCATTACAAGTGTATATATTTTGCCTATCCCAATTCCTTTATCTCTAACATTATGATGACATGAATAGGGAAATGTTATAAGAGAGAATGTGTATGTATTGCCAAAAAGCCTAAAAGTGAAATCGCCGATAAGCCTTTGGGAAAGAATGTAGTAGGCTGCAAATGGGTCTTTTTAATTTTTTGAAGTACTAGGCTAATGGTTATGTTGAAATATATAAAATAAATTTAGTTGATTGAGACAAGAATGAGCATAGTAAGAATTATGTTTTCTCATGCTGTCCACTAAAGCTGAAAGCTCCAACCCTTTGATGCGAACAATGCTTCCTTTCACTTGGAAAAGGAAATTAATTTGTCCATTGCTCCAGATTTTATAAGAAAGTTAATAGTTTATGGATTATATTGACCAAAAATGGACTTGCTTGACCTAATCAATCACTTAGAGTTTGGTTATGGAGGACATCTGTTAATATGGAGAAAAAGCAAAAAAATAATATATGATAGGTAGATCCAATGCAGAATATTGGGCTATGAATAGTTTTTTGTGAATTATTATGGATAGAAATCATTCTAAATGAACTAAGTATCAAGTGGGCAGGACCTATGATGTTGTATGGTGATACTAAATCAATGTTAAACATTGCTCTTTAAACAAATACATCATGATCATATGTAGTATAATAAGATTGACTGACACTTTATTAAGCGAAAATTACGCGAATCATTATCTGTGTATGGTGTGCACTCAGGAAGTTAACTTGCAAATATTTTCACTGAAGGACTAAATGGAGTACTTTTTGATGAAACGAGCTCAAAGCTGGGAGTTAAAGACATTCATTCTCCATTTTCGGGGGTTGTGTCATAAACTACAGATTTATGCCGAGGGAATGAAGGTTCTAGGATTCATTATAAAGAAAACAGGGAACCACAAATTTATGCCAGATGAAGGAAATTAGAATTCCTTGGATTCATGCAGGAATATTTGAATTTGTTTCCTTATTTTCTTGCTAGATTATTCTATTTATTAGCGAGCATCAAATCTTTTGTGGAATGAAAAATACTTTCATGTTTCTCATAGAAACACATTACTTTTGTTCATCTTTTTAATTATATGAATTGCCAAGTCATCTGTTTGGATTAATTCACATATTTTATAGGCTATATTCATCCATGCTATTATCAAATTTGGCATTTTTTTCATTATTTTTGTTTGTGCATTTGGCGCAAATCTTTTTTTTTTTTTTTTTTGCGATTTCTTATGGTTCTGTTGAATTACTTTCGTTAAAATACCATTAATTTGCAGTGAAAATGACAAGGACTGCCTCAGATTAGCTGCTGCAGAATTGCTTCTCCAGTTTGCAAGACGATTTGATTCCTACATTCCATCTACGCTCTTTCATTTAATCGTTGCAAGTGCAAGGGTATGCCTTTTACTACAACACGTTTTATGATAATCTATTTGTTTATATTCGATATATGGTAATCATTATTTTCTCAGGTTAAAATTCCAGTACTGTAAATTTTTTTTTCTGCTTTTCTACTGTAGTATGATATGTCTATTTTCCATTGATTTTAGTTGGTTTGAGAGCGGTGATGCTTTTCCTTTGGAATGTATGCCATGATGGTCATATATTGATTAGATTATTTAATATAGTTAACTTTAGAGCTGAATTTTGTTAAAACACACGACTGTTGTCTCATATGTAAATGTTTAACTCACTTATAATCCAAAGCTTTTATCCCATTTGATAAACATGTTCCATATGATAAACTTAGCCAAATGCAGTACTCAATGACACCACAAATTTGGCTAATGTCAGCAGACTCGTAAACTTACTAGCTGCAGACCTCATGATTTGATAATCGAATTTGACTTGTCTACCTGACTGTTTATCCTAGTTTATCCAAATCTAACATTGCGAGCTGGTATTCTTAAATCAAGAAATGTTCTTGCTTTTAATGTCAAAATTTTCCAATACATTAACCTAGTATATATTGACGCAGGGTTGCTAAGTCTGAACCGGTCTAAGGTTCAACCAGGGGGAGTGCTGCTGCCTCTTTCCCCCTCCCTCTCCTACTTATCTATTATATATATATATATATATATATATATATATATATATATATATATATTTGAGAAAAGCACAAAGGGCTGATTTTATTGAAAAAGAAAAGATACATAAAGGGTGTATGAGAGAGTCTAAAAGAGGCACCTCCTCATATAATACAACGTACAATAAAACCCCAACAGAAATGGATACAGACTCAGAATAAAAAAACATACAGAAAATAAGTAGCTAGAGATGAGACATTTTTGTCCCGCCTCTTCCTCTAGTTTTAGCGCTAGAGCCAGATAACAAACTTTGAAGTGTCGTGCCATTGTCAGGAGTAACCAAAGTGTCATCCATTAAGTTTCCAAGCTGGAGTGTGCTCTCAGCCTTTTTTTTTCCGCCGAGAAGTGTAAACCTATCATTCTTCATCTGAAGATTGGCTCATGCGATCCTCTGTTTGATTAGATGGTAGAACCGTAGTAGAAGGAAAGTCAGTCGTTGCAGCAGCGGTAGGTTTAGTGTGTAATGTCACCTCTGCACTTGATGCTTCCTGAAGAGGAGCTGCAGTGCTATTTTAATTTGCAGTCTGAACATTATCTCTTGTAGTATGGTTAGGGGAAGTTGCAATTACATCAGATACCAAATCCTCTCTTGTGGTGAGTCCCTTCTCAAGTGGAGCCAAANGTCATCCATTAAGTTTCCAAGCTGGAGTGTGCTCTCAGCCTTTTTTTTTCCGCCGAGAAGTGTAAACCTATCATTCTTCATCTGAAGATTGGCTCATGCGATCCTCTGTTTGATTAGATGGTAGAACCGTAGTAGAAGGAAAGTCAGTCGTTGCAGCAGCGGTAGGTTTAGTGTGTAATGTCACCTCTGCACTTAATGCTTCCTGAAGAGGAGCTGCAGTGCTATTTTAATTTGCAGTCTGAACATTATCTCTTGTAGTATGGTTAGGAGAAGTTGCAATTACATCAGATACCAAATCCTGTCTTGTGGTGAGTCCCTTCTCAAGTGGAGCCAATGTGTCTAGAGAAGTGGTGCCTTGCTTTTGACTATTGATTCTCAACTGTAGGTGCAATCTGAAATATCTCTTAAGAGTGTCCAAACATCTTGCAGTTTTTGCAGTAGTGAGGTTTTTGTTCCATAATGATTTTTTGCCAATAACCATTGTGAGCTTAGCCAAACCAGATTTCTACATCTGGTAGTGTAATATTTCTTTTAATCAAAATCCTTGCAGTAAAAGGCTTTGAGAAATGAACTGTAGCTGTGTCTACCTGCATAGGTTTTCCAAGGACAGTCCTAATTCCATATAAGGTAAGTTAGTCAAAGAATTGAAGCTTGAGTTCAGGTAATGAGAACCAGATAGACACAAATGGGAGTTCTTGACTGGGATTAAAATGAGGAGTCCATTTGAGCAACTTTATAGGTTTGCCTTGAATTGTGATGAATTTATTTGAGAAAATCATTGTGTAGTCTTCTTCTATGCACAGTTGTATCATAACATGTCTTGCATCGAGAAGACCCATCTGCCAATTCTCAACTAGTTTGAAATATTCGAAAACCTTCTTGATAATCTCCGTCTTTTGCGACCTAATTGGAACTTGCCAACTAATGTAAAGTTGTGTTTTTCTGTAAGAGATGAGATTTCAGGGTTAGAGAAGAATAATGTTGGTTTGTCCGCCTTTTTCCCAACTTTTTTAATGAGATTGTAATATTTATGTCCTGCAGCAGAATCATGGTACGTTTAGGGGAATATTAGACTGCCAGGATTATCATCGACCAGGGCAACGACGTAGGAAAGCCCTGAGGCCATCAGTGTGGTTTAAACAAGACACAATAGCAACAACAGTACAGCTGGCGCAGCTTGGCTGCCGCCAGCCCAAGTTTGCACAGCCACAACAGACAAAACAGGAGGCGTTGAGCAGGTTCGAGCGACTTTGGTTGAGCAGTCAGCGTTGTGTCCTGCCGAGGAGACGCAGGGCCCAGTCGAAGTCTGCAAAAGGTGTCGAGCAGGTTCGAGTGACTCTGACAGCAGTCGGTGTCGTGCTCTGCCAAGGAGACGCAAACGACGACGAAGCAGTGCGAGATGAGACGCAATCTGCGACGCCGGAGGATACTTGCGAGAAGGCATGGCCAACAACCGACGAAATAGGAGCAAACGAGGACAATAGAGAAGCCGGAGGTTAATTTCTGGGTTTCGCCGTCGGGCCCTAGCAGAGTTCGCCACCATGTTCCTACTTATATATATACATATATATATATATATATATGAGTTATTGTAATAACTGGATTTTAAATAAAAGAATAAGATAATAATAATATTAAATAAATAACTATAATATAATATAATAATAATAAACTAATAAATTGAATTGTTAGGACGATTTGTTATGTGAAGTTGAGTCGGGAAGGCTATCTCTCGATCGTTAGCCTTATAATATAATAATAAGGCTATCTAAGAGATGAGAGAGGTGAAGTCAAAGGTGAAGGAGCTTAACCTGTGTTCTGCTCACGTGTGCGTAGAGGAAGGAGAGGAAGATGAAGACTATGGCTGTTGTATGGGTCACACGAGATCAAAAAATACGAGATGGAAGACTCGTGCACGTACTTTTGAAGGACAAACTACTACTGAAGGAGAAGGGAAGTGGGAAGTGGGGATCTCATGGTATTGTGCATGAAAGGTAGAAGACATTGTGTCGTGCTTGTCTACAGAGGAAGGAGATGCGCTATTCTCGCGAGAGGAACAAGAGCCTCATGTGTTGTTCTAGATCTAGCTGAGACCGAAGAGAGGTGAAAGAAGAGAGCTAGCATGTGGGAAGAAGAGGGGAGCTGAAGCTTTAGCGTGCGCTACTCTGTTGGGTTCGTCGGGACCGAAAGAAACATAGGGCACCAAAAACTTTATAAAGTATATTTAATGTTTTAGTAAGTTAATATATTTTATTATGAATAATTATATAAATGCGTGTTAGATTGTGTGTATGTTTAATGATAATATTAAT
>JXCR01071302.1:0-11512 GCA_002079205.1 Phalaenopsis hybrid cultivar | reverse complement strand
ATATATATATATATATATATATATATATCTGTGCGCGCGCGCACGTGCTTTCAAGTTTAGCGATATATTTTGTATTATAGGTGTACTTTCAATTGATACTTCTAGGAGTCTTAGAGTCTGTTTGGGGCAGTTGCAGGTTATTAAATAATTTGATGATAAGCTGATTAAAAATAATTGTTGATGAGTTCTGTGCGGTGATTATTACAATTTTTTATTTTTTTGGAAAAGTTAGACCGTAAAGCCACCACCGCACCTAGATAGGTGCGGTGTGAAAACGTCATTTTCAGTGTTTTGAAGACGCGAAAATTGCCAAAATACAATTTATCAAAACAAATTTTGTGCTTTTCAAAACACCACCATACCAAATTAACTGCCCCAAAAGGGCCCTTAACATTTTCATCTCTAGACTCTTTTAATAATGCACTTTATAGTTGCTGATAGAATGTCGTTCTCATTATTGGCCTTGATCGACTAGCTACAAAACTCGAGTGATTTTAAACTTCACAGCCTCAGGTGACGAATCAAAGTAATCATTACTATGTTATTTTTTACCTTTCCTTGATTTCTAACTACCATCCTATCACTCTTTTGAGCATATTACACCTTATTTTTTTGCCTTCGGTGATTCAACAATTTTGAAGAGAAAATCATCTAAAATGCAATAGGTTTATTGGTAGTATCAGCATCATTAACAGACTTATCATGAAGAAGATTTATGCAGATACACAACAGTTAAGCATGATGAAAACAATCTACCAAAAATGGGCATACAATTACTTTGCTCCCAGATTAAATGCGAAGGAGCTGACCATAATTGTCAGATTTTGTTGGGAAAATCTTTCAATCTCCCCTCAAAATCTAATTCTTTTAACAGCCAAATAATAATAGAATTCAAAACTTACCAGCAATTTTTTCTTTAACATAATTCTTATTCAAAGCTAAATTCTTACCTTCAGAAAATTTTATTATTAAAATTAGATTTACAAACAAACTGCTCAATTCCTACGTATATACATATCTAACACGTAAACATCAATTTTTATGAAGCTTACTTACGCATGAAAGATGTACTTCACACGTAAAAATAGCAATTTATTTTGTATATAATATGAAAGATTTGGTGACATAATGTATGAAGTTTAGGTGTTAGATATGTCAATACAGAAGAATGGGGGAGGTATGTATGCAAATGCCCCTTAATTTAAATAGCACAACTATTCAAACAATATCAACCACAAGATAGCTCACATATAAAGTTAACATATCCATCTATTGATATCTCTGAAATAATACTCATATGGGGCTGTTACAGACACCCGAGACTTTGCTATTTACAAAACAACCCTTTTCATCGATTTTTCAAATTCACTTAAACATGGTAAAACAACAAACCATAATTTTCATTTTTCTCAATAGTTAGAATGCGGCACGCAAAAACATCGGTTCTGTAGTTCCAAAAAATCACCTGGGTGCGGGTGCTTAATTAGTAAATATCAATGTTCCAGGTGTTTTGTATGTAATCATCCCTACTAAAATTGTCCCAATAAATGCATCAGAAGGTAAATACATAAACTCTTCAAATCTTGCATCAACAAGATATTCATGTATCAAGTACAAAGTTACAATCATGATCATATTGGTGAGCCCTTTGATTAAAGAAAATATTATTCCGGCTTACAACAAATTGTAGAAGAGCCAACATAAAGACAAACAGTTAGAAGACATGAAATATCATATTAGCTTTGGCTATATTAAAGGAAAAATGAGATATTCTGCATAGAAGAGGTTCCAAATAAATCGATAGAATTGCAGTATGGCTTCCTGCAAAATTTTGAAAGGAATGTTACAGTTACAGAAATTATCTGAAAATTTTGTTGTTTACAAGAGATCCCAATTATTAAACAGTGAAAAGTTACAACAAGTGAGTGTAAAACTTAAGCCAAAAGTCCTAGATAACGAATTTGATGTTTATGTTCAAAGGATAAATACCATGCTGACTTTTAGTTGCATGTTATTCTAGCTTCATGTTTCTGTCATAAACATATTAATTCCCCAATTTAATCAATATGTGCCAATTTTATGCTGCACTAAAAGTATTTAGATGGAATGGGTACAAAAAAGAAATTTTCTAAATCTGGGATGTCAAGCAAAAAAGATGCTAGAAATCACTATATACAACAAGCTTGCGAATATTGGAACGGATGCTGAGCCAATAGGGGTTTAAATAAGAATTTCTAAATGTTTGTCAAAATACAAGCTCGAGCGCAAGTAAAGCTCAAGCTTGGCTCATGGCAGTAGAGGCTCGCAAGCTGGAATGAAATCGCCATAGAAGCTCACCGGATAAAACATATAAGTGATCGATGGCGGGAGAGAAGAAATGCTGCAGCAGCTCACCGGAGAAGGCAATTACATGACAAGAATCCGGCTGGTCAAACCGACTTGCGAGCCAACAAGTCGAGCCTCGATGAGCGAGTTTAAGTTTGAGCTCTAGCTCAAGCTCGTGGGTCAATAACCTCGACTCAAGAGCTATTTAACGAGCCGAGCTCAAGCTGACTCAAGAGTTGGCTCATCCCACTTACGCCCCTACTCTAGCACGATAGATTGATCATTCTCAGTTACATGTCAAATAAAAATGCATTTCATGTACTCCAACATTTTTAATTTCCATAAATGTCACCTATTGTACAAATATAGAGCAATAATGATATTCTGGAAATAGTGGAGCTCAAGGACTTCAGTTATAGTCACAGCATGGCACTGATTCAAAAATAATTACGATAAATAAGAATACCATACTGCTGCCATTTTATAGTGTAGCTCCTGCAGATTTAGGACCCCGTTGGGGATAATTTTGGTTTTTTTTTTATTTATTTTAGTTTGTTGATATTTTGATTTGAAATAAAATATGTTTGATTATTTAATTAAAGTATGATAATTCATAAAACTACTTGAAATATTTAAGAAGTTATTTTGAGTGTTTTCAAAAGCATGTTAATTGTTATTAGAATAAATAAATAAAAACAAGTAAAAAATACACTACTTAAATTCAGCTGCTTTTAGGTACTCCGGTGCATCATGCAGTTCCTAAGCACATGAAATCAGATCTAATAAACATCTTGGAATTGTATCCTATGAGGATTAAATGTTTACCTTGGTATACTTTGCTTGTTCCAGAACCCATGCCTGAACCAGAATCAATAGATTAGAAATATGATATATATACATAATATAAGAGAAATTTACAGACATAGTACGCGATTTTTATATATTTACATATTTAACACCAAAAGTTTGATATTTACATTTATAATGCTCTGGTGCCATTAAAGTTGTATTAAACTTTTAAAAACTTAATAAAAATGGTATTTTTAGCATTGTTATAGATTTGGTGCTATGCATGTAACTATGAAAGTTTGGGTGTTAAGACATGTATATCTCGAAGAATTGTGTGATATGTAAAATTCCCACAGCTCTCTTAGAGATTGAAAAGTTGATTTGCATGTTTCTCGTTAAACTGAAAATTGTAATTTCAGTGTTTTTATAAAAGCACTGTTTAAAAGTATTCTCAAACAAGCAATCACTCTATATGCGCGAGAAATAATAAAAACGGCAGCTAAGTAAATTCTTCACAAGTAATTACGAGTGAAAAGGCCGCCATAAAATGTTAGAGAAAAAATAACCTGGAAAATCAAGCCTAATGCGAACATGCCATGCGCAGATATCATTATACTGCATCTAAAAGCCTGTGGAAAAAAGAAAAAAATATCAAACATACCAAGAATAGTATCCAAAATACAAGCAATAAATAAACTCTTAACAATATTCTTTGACAGAAGCATATTTCAATAATTGATTGGGCCTTCCCTAAGAAGAAAGGGAAAATAACTTGCGAAAGAAATGAGGCACAATTAAAGATTCTTGAAAGGGGGCAATACACACATATCACCCAAATCCTACGTATTTACATATCTAACACCTAAACTTTACTTTTTGCTTTTATATCACCCAAATCTTTTCATATCACGTTGAAAACACCACCATTTTTAATTTTAAAAAGTGAAATGCAAAGGTAAGGTGACATGTATGTAAATTTTTCTTGTTGAAAATAATCCCTTGAATTTAACAAGCAGGGAGAGAACGAGAAATCAGAAGAACACCAAACTAATCAGCAAAAATTGTTTGAATCACCTCAGGTATATAAAGTGCTACGAAAATAGCAGTTACATAGTTCACTAGCAATAGCCCGACACCAATCAGCGCTATATTCCTGACGCCAAGCTTAGTCGCGAAAGTTGATATCTGAAACCTGCACTTACAAAATCAGAATCCTTATATTTTATTATTTTGCAGCATTTAGGGGCTGTCTGATAACAAATGTGATTTAAGATTTTAGGATTTAGTAAATTCTGTAAAATTGGATTTATTAAATCCTGGATGTAAAACCGTATGGCAACAAAATTTCCTAAATCCCGCTATCCATCAAACTATTTGGAAACTTCAGCGTAAATCCACCTCGATCCCTTGCGGGATTTAGGGGCATTTAAGTTTTGTCTGGCAACATATGCGATTTAAGTTATTAGGATTTAGTAAATCCTGTAAATTCGGATTTACTAAACCCTGGATGGAAAATCGTATGGCAACAAAATTTCCTGAATCCCACGAATCCATCAAACTATTTGGAAACTCAGCGTAAATCCACTCAATCCCCAGTAAAATTTAGGATTTACAGGATTTACGGTTAAAATCTATGAAATCGGGATTTATCAATTCCGTGCTTTCATTCCGTCCAAAATGACCTTCTGGCGAGATTTAGCTTAAATCCCGCTCTAAATCCGTAGCCAGTCAGCCCCTTACATACATACCAACCAATTTTTATGTATTTACATATCTAACAACACAATTTTACTTTTTACATTTATACCACCGAAGTTTTTCATAATACATAAAAAATACCTCCATTTTAACTATCAAACCAAATTTGCGCAACTGATTTTGTTGTCAGCCAATTTCTTTGCTTTGATTAAATGAGCAACATTTTGTTGTTAGGGGAAGGGTTGGGTTTGTTCTAGGTGGTTCTGATAACTATCAAAACATCTCAAATTCATCTTGTTCAATCCTAAATCCATATGCGCCTCTGACTTCTCATTCAACTGTTTTGTTTTGCAGCTTGTATCGAGGTCCACAGGTTTTAATAAGCTTTAACACAGGTTTTAATAAGCAGGCCCGAAACAGATGGAATAATGCCACAGATGATGAAAATATAGCTTGAAATTCAGAATTTAGTACATAGATTTGAAGGGATTCGTTCATCACATTTCTGGAGGATTGAAAGACTTATAAATCCATCCAGATAACAAGTCAGCAAAAAAAAACTTACTTACGGTCTCCTTCGACATCAGGGAGATCTTTGGTTATAGCAATGACCAATGCAAATAATGTCACAAATGCTGTGATGAACGCAACAGGAGAGCTGCAGTAAAAAAACGTACAGAGCATTAGCAATTGTCTCTCCATGAATCTGCAAAAGACATGTATTAAAAATTGTAGGGGCATTTACATGCATAGCACACAATTCTTTTGTATTTACATTTCTCGCACCTAAACTTTCATATTTGCACATTAACACTCAATCTTTAATATCACATCAAAATAGCACTATTATTACTTTTTAAAAGTGATAATACATATTTTAATGCATAGGTTTAAGGCACCAAGGCATGTAAATATCCCAAAATTTTACTCCAACATCTCTATTTTATCTTGCGGAAGTAAGAAGAGTAATTCTTACCTCCAATTAAAGGAAAGGCCCAACGCTGCTCTAGTAGCATAGTAAACACCAAAATTGAGAAGAAAACCACGTACCTAATTTAACAAGATTTGCATCGGAACAATGATTTCTTTTGTCACCTCAAGAAAACAGAATATAATAAGTAAAAGAACTAATGTTGATACAAGAGTGAACCTAAATCACAATATGAAAACAAATAGTATTACTGAAAAATTAACCGGCGATTACAACCAACGCTCTGAAAGAAAAAATAACAACAAACATGACACATACTAGGGTTTGATCCAAGGTAATTGTGGCGAGCTAGTTTGGAAGGGGCAGTGGCGGGAATAATGGTATGGATAGGAGTGTCAAAAATTGACCCGACACAACAACACAACTCAAACTCAACTAGAAAATTTTGGATTATGGTTGACCCGAATACTTTTCGAGTCGGGTTCGGGCCTGAGAATTCGACAAACAAAAATTTCGGGTCAGGTTTTGATGGAACCCGAAAACCCGAATATGACAGAATAAATATGAAAAAATTGGTTGTATTCTTAACCCTTATACTATTGATTGTCATATATAAATAAAGAATTTTTTAATTTGCCTATTGATACTTGGTAATTAGAAGTATAATGTTTTAATTAAAAATTGAGCAGACATGTTAAATGGGTCGGGTTCGATTTAATCGTGTCTGGGTCAAGTCGGGATCGGGTTGAGTTTTTTGACCCGTGTATTATTCGAGCCTGGTTCGAATTGATCTGATTCGGGTCAGGTCACTTTTGGGTCGGGATTCGAGTCAGGTCACTTTTGGGTCGGGCCCGAATCTGACCCAATGACTCGAATTGACATCCCTAGGTATTGGCGTTGGAATGAAGTATAATAGCAGTTGGAGCGATTTTCTGGGAGTGGCAGCGAGTAGGGAGCGATTGGACAGCAGGAAAGTAATAGGATTGTTGTTTTAAGATGGCAGCAATTAGGAGTGAGAATTGAGAGATATGAGGTAGGTTGGGGATGGGTGGAGGTTGAAAGAAACAACACAAGTGGTGTCTATCGGCTGGTTTTGTAGGAGAACAACAAAAGAACAACATCGAGACACAAGAACAACATCGAGACACTGTTATATATGGCTACAGCTAGGGGTATCAAAAATGGATCTGAAACGCCAACACGACTCAAATTAGATTCGAAAAATACGGGTTAGGGTTGAGCCGAATATTATTCGAGTCGAGTTCAAGTTAGAAAATTAGACCTGTTTATTATTTGGGTCGGGTTCAGGTTGAACTCGAAAGCCAAATATTACCCAAATAAGCACGAAAGTGCGAGTAAATCTCAGGTTCGGGTCTTAGTTTTCAACTCGTTTATTATTCAGGCTGGATTCGGGTTGACCCATTCGGATCGAATTTTTTTTAAGTCGGACCCGAATCCGGGGTCCGACCCAACTCACTAACCCAAATTGACACCCCTAGCTGCAACAATGAGGGAAAATGGGGGAAAGCATCCGGGCAATATAAACTTTAGAAAACAGCAAAAGGAACCTGTTCCAGGCGGCTGCAACAAGAAAGGGGTGGCCAAGAGTGATGGGCGAATGCAGAGCAAGAAAAGTCGGAGATAAATACCACCTCAGGAGCGAGATACAACCAAGCACCACTCGATCTATGGAAGTTAATCACCGCCTTAGAACGAAATACAATCGGAGCACCATTTCCCTTTTGATACAAGCCTAGAAAGAAAAAACAGGGGACACCAACGACTATCCTAAAAAAACAAAATAAAAAATTGCAACCTAAACACAACAAAAGTACATAAATAGTACTAGGGTAAATAGGAATGGGTCCCCTCTCAGAAGAATGCAATAAACCCACTTAAGAAAGGTTGGATGACCCTCAATTCATTGTTTCGAACAGGCCCCAAGGTCGCTAAGAGGCTTCCCCATCCAGTCCAGCTCGTGGGATCATGGGAAGGTGTCCTTGTAAGCGAATGTATTTTTAGAAAAATTGTGACAAGTCAAAAATCATATGAAAGCCGAGTTAATTACTGAAAGTTTCAAGGCATTTATGCAATAAATTACTCTGCAAGGTAGAACGTTGCTGTCAGTTTTAATAAGAGATTACTTTGCACTTGTACTTCGTGATTAATAAAAAAGGTGTGGATTGTTGGTAATTTGAAATATATATCGCCATGACATAAATGAAAATATGATTGAACAAACTTGAGCCTTATTTGTAGAGTTCATAAAAAATGGATATTGGGCTGACACAGCAAGGAAAATTACTTTTCCCCCATATCTTTTTCACATTATTAATTTGTTATCTTCTCCTCAACCATTAAGCTTAATAAACCAAAAAATGTGCAATAGAAAAAATGTTAAAAACGGACATTGTAAATAGTATATGTTTATTTTGTGCTATTACAAACATAATTTTTCATGTTCATTGAATTTGTACAACTGTCAAAATATTGTTGTTGTCACGAAGCTTGTCAACTGAAAATAGGAATAAATAAGCAAATATCTCACACTGAAACACATAATCCAAGGCAAAGTTTATAAGATGTTATATATGCTTAGTTTCAACTTTCATGTAAAACAATGAATTTAAGCATTATCATTAATGAATTATGGACTGAATATAATGACATGGACTTCTGCTTATTTCTAACCTTTCCAACTTCTTTTGCTATAATTTAGAAACAGATATATAGTAGTTATACATTAACAAGAATACCATAATTTCATAAAAAAAAAAAGTTCTATACAAGATGTTTGTGTTTTTTAAATTATTGAATGACACGCTAAATTGCTCCTTATTTAGCATTCATTGTTTTTTTCATCTTTTGATACTTTTCTTTTTGCCTGTGAGGATGCAAAATGGCATAGAAACTAAACTTTTAAAAAGTCAATATCAAAAGTGGAATTGTTGTATTTAGCATTCATTGTTACAATGGCATATAATAGAATTTATTTCTAAGTTCCAAAAAATTAGTAGGGAATAAACATGCACTCCTTAAAGTAGAGTTCAAATCTGAAATAATTAGCTAGGTTAAAAATTAAAATATTCTTGTTCTAATCATACCAGTAAGCATTAATCATAAAAAATATTACAATAATTCATGCTCATTCACGCACGAGCCTTAGAAAATCATGAGCTTGCTCATGGATACAGAATAAAGTAAGACTTTATAGCATGACATTACAAAAGAGCCTTATTACTTCAAAATTTCAAATTGTCATGGTGTTTATCGTACTTCAAGCAGAATGTCATAATGTTATCCCAGGCCGAATGTTTAAATGTTGCAAACCATCCACATTATTTTTCTCAAAAACATTATTACAACTTCATTTAAAACATCTAACTTTCATAAAACCAACATAGCTGGTCAAAGGAGAAAGAATAAGAATGCATTGATGAAGACTGTGAATGCTCTCATGATAACTTCATATTTTATTTTCTTATGGCTTGTTTGAGATCACTTTTTTCTTATTTTTTGTTTTTCATTTTTATTTTGTTTTTTTTTTATGTGATGATTTTAAATAAAATATGTTTGGTTACAACGGCTGTTTTTAAAAATACATTTTTTTAGTGTTTTTAAAACAACGTTGAATTATTTTTAAAAGCAGAAAACAAATTATGTCAAAAAATATACTAAAACATGGTTTTTCAAAACAAAAAGAAGTCAACTATTTTTAATTTTCTCGATCAAGTTAGTTTGGAATACTAAGCTCGTTATACAATATTTCCCCCAGATTCTTAGTATGAGTTGTTTTAACAAAAAAATTGGACAATATGTAATCTCAAAACATACCGTGGCTATGATGAGAAATGCTGCAACAGGATACCGCTTCAGTCTAAAAGGGGGAACAGAATAGATAGTGCCAAGGAAAAGACCTAGAAGATATAGAGAAGAAATGAACGAACCAAAGTTGAATACAACAATAAGTATGCCGGCCGAAGCAAAAAACAAGACCAAAAGCCAAGCAGACTGCACTGAAAGATCTCCGGCAGCTATAGGCAAATATGGCTTGTTAACCCTGCAAAACTTGAAGAATCGGGTTAAATGTTTTCACCAAATTGCAGAAAATGTGAATAAAGATTTTGCAAAAGGAGATAAGAGCTACGATAAAGTATTCATAGAAATTATAAAGGTAAAGATAATACTGTATAATGCATCATGGCAAGCATACTTGTCGATTCCAATGTCATAAATCTGATTAATCCCCACAATGTAAGCATTGCCACAAATAAGAGCTATAAGCCCATATAATGCCTTGAATATCAACCACCAATCTATTAGAGCAGGGTTCTCTATTAAAGCTCTTACAACCAAAGCTCTGCCAAAGAAAAAAAAATGTTAGGAGATAATATGAATGATTCTATGAAAGATTATCTTTAAAAAAGTGTGCATGGGGTACGAGATTCAAAGCAAAGCGGAAGCTTGATGTATGTAGTTGTTCGGCATTGCAAGGAGGCTATTTTAAAGGAGGAAGATTTGTATACATACCACTCCATTCCTATGTATTTACATATCCAACACCTAAAATTCAGTTTTTACTTATATGGCATCATAGCTATGCATGAAAAGGCGTGTTCCAATATTTAAAAGTTAAAATAGTGATATTTTTTATGTGATATGAAAGATTTGGGTGGTAGAAATGTAAAAAAGCAAACTTTAGGTGTTAGATATGAAATGGATAGGAAATGTGTGGTATCTATGTAAATGAGCTTGGAAAGGATTAAAACTCAGAATCTAAAAAAAAAACAATATAGAGTGGCCATTGCTTTCATGCCACCCTCATAAAATATTATTGAAAAATGAATATGGAATACATTTCATCAAGGATTTGAATCACTAACACGGATCCCAAAGCTGTCCCGCGAATAGTGTGTGGCCTTAAAAATCTCCAACATGAATCTTGGAAGTCAGATAAATTCTTTAACAAAGGATTGGATCCAGCAGCACCAACTTGGGAACAAGCCTGCATACATCTAAGGCTAATAAACTTCTTTCTAGATTTCAATTTTAATGAAGAGGCATAAATTACAATTTAAAGCATGAATGCAAACATCCGAACTTCCTATTTAATAATGGTCATAAAAAGCTTCCATAAGCCACGATTCAAAGAACACTTTTGCCTCTTTTTTAATAACTTGGGCAATTAATAAGTAACAAATCCAGTAAAGCTAATAAAAAGATATATATCTCATCTGTATATTTGGATTTTTACATCTTAAATACAACAACAAAACCCTAATCCCACTATCTGGGGTCGGCTACATGAATCCTTTTTCTCCATTGTGTCATATTTAATGTCATATTTTCATTTAGGTCTAATAAAAAGATATATATCTCATCTGTATATTTGGATTTTTACATCTTAAATACAGCAACAACAACAACAAAGCCCTAATCCCACTATGTGGGGTCGGCTACATGAATCCTTTTTCTCCATTGGGTCCTATTTAATGTCATATTTTCATTTAGTTCTAATAAATTAAGATCATTTTTTACACAATAAGCCCAAGTCTTCCTAGGTTTACCTCTGCCTTTCATAACATAAGTCAATTCTAAAACATCTACTCTCCTAATTGGATCATCAGATGGTCGATGCTTAATGTGACCAAACCATCTAAGATGACTTTCTCTAATTTTACATCTTAAATGAGAGAAAAAAATTGCAAAGGCTTTTTTTCATATACTTCTACCTTAAAAAGTAATTTTTGCATTAGCTATCAATGTTTG
>JXCR01071279.1:19057-41270 GCA_002079205.1 Phalaenopsis hybrid cultivar | reverse complement strand
TCTTGCTATTGCTTGATCCTAATCGGTAAATATTGTTATGGGATGTTTGTCTCCCATTATTCAAATGAATGATTTGAATAATCACATGAATGATTCAGTAGTCTCATCAAACAAAAATCCAACTCCAAACAACACGTTCTACCAGTGGTTGTTAACCCCTACAAATGGAGCGCAACATAAGTTATATTTATTTAATTTGTAGCCTGTAGCAAAAATTATGACATCCCCAAAACATTCAAAATCCAACCTGCACAATCCATCATTCTAAAATATGCTTGTTAACCTACCAGACTCATATGTTTGGAAATCCCAAGCAAACATGCTATCCCTAGCTTACCTCTCCATGAACAATTGTATTAAAGCATTGACATCTCCCTGTTCAATTCTTTTTCTTCTTTCTCTTTGAATGAAATCAAAATGCATCTCTCTTGTTGCATTTCAAATTCTCTACACCACAAACCTCCGTGGCAATGAAATTGTATGCATGTGTTGCTCTGATCCCTGAACCTATCATTGATCTCAAAACATCTGCATTGAGCTCACTTATCCTTCTGCTGGAACAAAGAAGATGTTTATCACCACTTTTGACCAAAGGATGATTATGAATTTTAATGAATTTTGTCATTGTCCAATTGCCTTTGAAATCAACATGAAATCATACCATGGCTTTATAACCAGTCCTCGTGTCTGCTTTTCTAAACTTAATTGTGTTGTTAGGCTCTTTCTTATAGTTAATTTTTCCACAAATAAAATCTTTGACCTTCAGTTTCTTGGAGTTCGGTCAGTAGGTAGTATGGTCATTCCGAACAGTGAATCCTACGTGATGTGCATACGCACAATAACTTTCTTATGCTTCTTTCTCAGTGCGGATATTGCTGCTTAGAAACTTCTCTGCAATTGGATCATTGCAAACATGTGTTGCCTCACAGGACTGCATAAAACCATGGTAACATCAGCATAACACAATACACAATAAACAACATAAAATTAGAGTAATACCAAAATAACACCAGAGTAACACCAAAAACCCATAAGTCTAGAACCATAATAAGTCAAAAATAAAATACCATAATAATACCAAAAACAATGTCGCAATGAACAACACCCAAAAATCAAAGGCAATAAACAACACAACATTGGAGTAATACCAGAGTAACACCAGAATAACATAAGAGTAACACCAAAAGATTGGAAGCCTAAGACCATAATAACGCAAAAAAAAAATTACCATAATAATACCAAACAACACTGTAGAATAGCACCCAATAATACTACATTAAAACCAACATTTACATTAGATTAAACCAACTATTATACCACCTAAACGATATTAAATCAAAGGCAAGAAACAAGAGTAATACCAGAGCAACACTTAAATAACGCAACAGTAACACCAAGAAAACCTACGCTTTAATAGCATAATAGCACAAAAGGCGCAATAGAAAAACACCCTAAATTTTACCAGTAAACGCCACAAAGAAAATGATAATACCAGAAGCAGAATGAAAACCCTAAGCATAAGTAAAACTATATATCATTATACTCACTTGATCTTCAATGCTTAGGCTGAATGATGGCATCTCTACGTTCATGAAGAATCCGACTTCCGGCATCTCAACGTTCATGGCGAATTGCAACAATACCTAGCTATTGCGGAGCTGCGAAGGGAGCTGGGAAACAAAGCTGCGGAATAATTCTTCACCCTCCTGCGAATAAAATAGCTTGTAGGCGCGAAATAATTTTATGTTGGTGGGAAATTTTTCAGATTTGGGTTGGGTCGGGTCGCGCATGTTAATAAATTTATTTTGCTGTATTTTAATAGGTGGGGCCAGAGGTTACACATGGCGACATTTGATTGGATACACACGTAGCTTAACATGCGTAGTACTTAGGGAATATTTCTTCAATTAAATGTAAGGATAACAACTATTCCTAAATGAAAATATTAATTCTAAAGATAACTTATCTGTATTAATTGGTTCAAAAATTTGAGATGTTCTCGTGCGTTCACCTAGATAATGTATAAGAATGAAATGCTTAAAATATAATGTTGTAGTGACAAATAGGAGCATGCATATTCTTTACTTCTTTTGATTGTGTAAAGAACATTGGTCACTCTAAAGTTCATGTCGGTATGTGTAATAGTGCTGGGTAGATTCTAGTCTCTCACTCCGATATTACCCACTGTGCTCTCTATATAGAACCTACCAATGACCCTTAGTTCTAATCTGTAGACCAAATTAATAAAAGAATCTAACCTGTCACCCTAAAAACATCAATTCTATGCCCATCAAATCTTATCTCTCTATTTATTTGCACCCCCTTTGAACGATCGCGACTGCTCTTTCCATGATAGAATGTGATGCTTACAAGTCAAGAAATCTTAGCCCTTTCGAGTCTATAAGTTCCTCAACAGGTTTTAACAATACAAGCCATCAATTTGTAAAGTAAATGAAGGACTGGTAAAAATAGCATCACATTAATGAAATAAGTAAATTTCTAAGCAAATCTAAATTCCTACGCATGTATCTAATTTATTACAAAATAAAAGTAAAATGAAGATAGTGGCTCAAGGAGTAAAATAATTGATAAAATTATGTAATAAACTAACTGCCAACAAGGAACAAATGTCTACCTACCCTCTTTAGAGCATATAGGTGTGCTTAGTATTCTATTAGTTTTATGCAATTATCTGTCACCCAAAAGCTTCTAATAGAAATAGAACATGAATTATATTTCCTTAAGAGTTGCATTGTCGTCCATAGTATTTTGTAATAGCCAACCAGACAATGTGAGTACATTTTAGTTGCGAGATCACCGCTCTTCCAAGTCTTAGTTTAACTTATAACATATTTTAACATAATCTATTGACACTTAAGTTATGTCAATGAATCGAAGGAGATATTACTCATCACATGAAAATAAAAATAATTCTATCATGAAATAAATTTTCCTACACATGCCACTACTTCATATTAAAAGAAAAGAGTAAAGAAAACTACTTACAAAGCATTGATAAAACATAACAGAAAACTTCATTTAAATCAAAGAAATTCACTATAATGTGTTTACAACAATTACAAGATAATGAAGAGCACAATACTTAATTTTTTCTCTGTGAAAGAAAGACAAAAAATCTCTCTAACAAAGTCTCATGTTGATCCATGCACTGCTCATACTTCCTTAATCTTATCTCTCAAAATCCCTCACCAATCTATCCAAAAAATGAAAAAATATACACCTCCATAAACTCACACCAAACTCCTCCTAAAACACTTCCTAATTTCTTCTCTAGACTCCTCTAATTACTTTTCATGAGAGGCGTCAAGCCTTTCTATTTAAAGAGAAGAAAAAACCCCGCCTTTCTCCAAGAGACAAATATTTTCATCCAAAAGGCACACTCTTTCACTCCAAGAGACACATCTCTTCATTTAAAAGCCACTCCAAGTGTCTAGATTCATTTAACCACTCCGAGGGGTGTGAATAGCCATCCAGAATCTTCCAGAACATCCCAGAACCACCAATAACCGTCCAAAACCGTCTCCAACAGTTTCTGGAGCCTAGGCGACAATTTCAGGTGCTTAGGCATAGTTTTCTCATTGTCAGTGGCGCCTAGGCACCAGTTTGGGCACCTAGGTGCCACCCTTCAGGCAACTCTACCGTTTCATACTGTTTCAGCTCTATTGAGCTCCAAATTGATATACATACAAAATAGACATGAAAATAATCTTTCTTTAAAGTTTAATTTCATTCAAAAATATGTGATAAATGTAAAGGAGATTAAGCATAGAAAGACATATCAAAATGTGTCAGTTCACAATTTTCTTCCTTGCTCGATTTGACTCCAAATGACACCATTTTTGCTCCATTTTTTGTTGAAAGTTCATTTCTTATACCTAAAGAAAAACATACAAAATAACTTCCTTTAAAGTGCAATATCAATAAAATTGTATATAAAATGATTATGAAATATACACTAAAAACAGGTAATTTTCAGGTGGATCCATACCCCTAAACTTAAATTTTATCTGTCCCCAAGTAACATTATAACTTTAAAAACAGAAATTGTTAACCTGTGGTAGTGGGTTTACTTTTTAGATGACTAAAAATTTATTTTAGAAATGTTATAATCCAACTTAGAAGAATTTCCAGTAAAGTAGATGATATCTAAGGTATCAGAACATTTAGTATTAAATTTAGAAATAATGATTTTCTATTTAATTCAGACATAATTGAAATTTCCCCAAGCTTTGGATTTTTAAAAGAATATTAATTTCATAATTTATGAATTCTATATTGAAAATCTTTTTTATGAATAAATTCATAAATTAAGCAAAGAATTGATCTTCAGCTTTCTTCTTTAGAAAGATTCAAGTGAAACCTATTTTTAATAAGATTTATTCCTCAAGCTTCTCTTCCATTTTTCAACTTTATTTTTCTTTTATTTTTCTTTCCTTTTTCTTTTTCTTTCAGAATCTTTTCAATCCTTGCTTTTTCTTAGGTGAGAATTACTATATCTAGATAAGTCTTTAATGATTTTGAATTTTGCTACCTCTTTTCTAAATTTTAAAACTCATTTTCTTTCCTTAACTTAAAATCTAGTATTAGTTCTNTTCATAAATTAAGCAAAGAATTGATCTTCAGCTTTCTTCTTTAGAAAGATTCAAGTGAAACCTATTTTTAATTAGATTTATTCCTCAAGCTTCTCTTCCCTTTTTCAACTTTACTTTTCTTTTATTTTTCTTTCCTTTTTCTTTTTCTTTCAGAATCTTTTCAATCCTTGCTTTTTCTTAGGTGAGGATTACTATATCTGGATAAGTCTTTAATGATTTTGAATTTTGCTATCTCTTTTCTAAAGTTTAAAACTCATTTTCTTTCCTTAACTTAAAATCTAGTATTAGTTCATGAAAAAGAATTTTCATAGAATCTAAATTCTTTAAGAAAATAGTATTCTAAAAATCCTTAATTTTTCAAAAAATTCAATTTTTTCTACTATTAATAGTAAAATCATTTCCTTAAACTTTAGTTTCTTCCTTTTTACTAACTTTTTTATTAAGTTATTTTATATCATTCTTAAAAATCAAAAGCTTGGCATCCTAAAGATAACACAACATACCGTATATCATTTTAAAAGTGATATCAAATCAAATACAGGCTACAGATGACAANATTTTCATAGAATCTAAATTCTTTAAGAAAATAGTATTCTAAAAATCCTTAATTTTTCAAAAAATTCAATTTCTCCTACTATTAATAGTAAAATCATTTCCTTAAACTTTAGTTTCATCCTTTTTACTAACTTTTTTATTAAGTTCTTTTATATCATTCTTAAAAATCAAAAGCTTGGCATCCTAAAGATAACACCACATACCGTATATCATTTTAAAAGTGATATCAAATTAAATACAGGCTACAGATGACAGATAAAGTTTAACTTTGAAATTCATTTTTCTTCCTCCCCCCAAACTTAAATTTTTAAATATTTTGCAATCAATTCCATAGAATAAAACATGAAGAAAAAGTAAAAGCTAAATCCACCAGCTACTACCACATTCTATCAAATTCATATACATGCATAATCAGGATAGAATGACTGCATGAGAAAGTAAATCTAGTCTAAGACATGCTTTCAATAATATTTAACTAAAAAGGAAGTATTCTATCTACAACTTAATTTTAACTTGTACAACATTCAGTACATAAAATATAAGCAGGAAGAAAAATAGTTCAGAAATTCTATCTACCACAAATGTCTATTAGAAACTTCTACAAGTATTCGTTAGGACAGAACAATCTGCAATAGAAAGTTAATCTAAAGTAAACATGCCAAAATAAATTGAACTAAGGAAAGGTCTAAAAAGCATAACATGAATCAACATATAAATATATATTTAAGTGTTCTTCAAGTTCCTTACATCGCTGTAAAACAAACAAAAACACACATGTTAAATGTGGTTAATTCTTCCTTTAACTCATTGCAACTCAATACCTTACTTCCAATTTCTAACGGAATTATTATATTGATAACATGGGTACTTATAAATGATTTTATAGCGTCTAATCCCATGAATACAATTTTCCGTAATAAATTGGGTAGTTATAAACCTCAGGCATCACCTTATCCCTTAAAGTAAGCACCTCTAACAATTATAAAGATAGTGCAAGATCATCCACATTTTGCTCATCAAGTAAGTTAATGACCACTGAATGGAAACAAGGTCAGATAAAGGAAGTATCATAATTGGGATGGAACTATCTTTGTCTAAACTCAAGATGTCTCCTGTAAAACTCAAATCCGGTTGAGACCCGAATTTTAGTGGACTCATAAATCTAACTACTATAAGAGAACATCAACAAGTCTAGACACAATTAAAAGTTACAGAATTACCTCACTCATGACTCATTAAATTGAAATCATACCACTAACAATTCAATCATTCATCAATCATCATTCAAACTGATCAATCCTTACTGAAGCAAACTCAATACAACACAAACAATCACGACTTGCAATCATACTAAATAAAACCATATTGATAACCATGGGTTGCCTCCCACAAAACACTTGATTTAATGCTGCTAGCCCGATAAAAAATTTCCTCCCATATCAAATTTCTATTTAAGTAAACACCGATCAATCATCCAATTTTTTTTTTCAAATCCTCGAATTTTAGTTTTACATTTAACTTTTAAAATTAATTCCAATTATTGTTCCTCAAGTTTCTTTCTTGGTCCAATATTCTTCTTCTAATATTCTCAATTTGCATATTAATATTATCCTTAAAATTATTAAGAAATGGATCGTTATATGATAATTCTAGGTCTCTTAAAATTTAAGTTGGATCTCCCTAGATGATTCAGTTCTTAGATCAAATTCCACTGGAATATTCTTCTGTCTCAAATTATCTTCTAATTCATCCCATGGGTATTGCTTATATGGTAGAGGAGGTTTTTCTATATTTAAGTTGGTTGATGAAATAGGTTTTTCCAATTCCTTAAGAATTTATTCCATTGGTCTTTCAATCTTCATCTCCTCATTTCTCAACTAAAGGTACTTTTGAAATATATCCTCCAATTCTCTTCTAATTTTTTGTTTAATAATTTTATCTTGCTCACCATTAGTCTCCTTATGGTTTATCTCAGGGTCACCATGTAAAATATCTAGAGGATTAATATTAATTGAGTCAGCAATCAACCTAGTTGGTTTTCTATATTCCTTATAGCAACCCCTTGACTTTTCAACTAACTTTCCATACGATAAACTACCTCTTCTATAAATATCTCCTTCTCCTTATATGGTGGATTGAAGTTAAGTTCAAAAGGAAAAAAAAAGTTCCAAAGTTATATTTTTTTATGATTATTCCAATTACCTAAAGAATCATCTTGATTGTAATCTCATGATTGGTTTCCTCCTTCATAATTATTATTCAAGTTAATTTTGGATGAAATCTCCCGGCCTGGGTAGTAGTAATCAAAATAAGGATTATTTGAGTGATCGTCTATCTCATGCATAGTTTCAAAAGAGTTAATGCCACTCAAATGTCCAAATGAGTTTTCTTCAATGAATAGAGGTTCTTGAGGATGACACATCCCATAATGATCCAACTTTCTTGAAAAATCTATAACCTGAGAAGTTAAAATATTCAACATATCATCTTCATAATAATTTAACATTTCTACAACAGCTTCTGAGATCTTTTCAGTTTCCTAATCCTCATAACAATTCTTTCTATTTTTGAGTCATATGACTCAAGGTCTGTAGCTCCCGAACTACGCATACAAATCTAGAAACTTAACTAATTAGATAGATATCAAATGAGTGAAAAACTCAAAAATATTTTTGGTATTTTAAAGCGCTCTTATATTTTTAAAATAAACAAATAATAATTAAATACATTATATAATAACTCTAGAATTTCCAAATTTAAACCTTATATATTCAACTAAAAATTTTTCTAAAGTTCTTACAGAAACTTCCTCGGCAACGGCACAAAAAACTTGACCCGACCAGCAATCACACAGTAATTTAGCTTCCAAAAGATGGCCAAAAACTTGACCCAAATTTATATTTAACGGCTAGTGTGCAAAATTGAAATGTAATAAAATTTAGAAAATAGTTTACACATTAGGGGTACTATGTAAGTATACACATTATTTCAAATACTATAGGGTTTTCTTTTAAAACCCAAATTAACGATCCCACAAAGAAGCAAGGTAAGAAAGCCCTTAGGCAAAATCCTAGCCTACTACTATCAAGTCTTCGGTTGGAAGGTTGATTAAGATGGTGTTTTATCTAGCAACTGCTTCTAAATGCAAATACTAAATGTGAGGATAACAATTATTCCTAAATACAAATATTAATTCTAAAGATAATTTATCTAGATTAATTGGTTCAGAAAATTTTGAGATATGAAAGACTACCCTTTGCGTGTGTTGACTTAAATAATATATAGGAACAAAATGCTTAAAATATAATGTTGTAGTGACAAATAAGAGCATACATATTCTTTACTTCTTTCGATTGTGTAAAGAACATTGGTTAATCTAAAGTTGGGTTTGACATGTATAGTTATGCTGGGAAGGTTCTAGTCTCTCACTCCTAGATTACCCACTATGCCTTCTCCATAGGACCTACCAGTGACCCTTAGTTCCAATCTCGAGACCAAATTGATAAATGAATCTAGTATGTCACCATATAAACATCAATTATACGCCCATCAAATCTTATCTCCCTATTTATTTGCACCTCCCTTTGGACGATCACGACTGCTTTTTCCAAGGTAGAATGTGATACTTACAAGTCAAAAAATTTTAGCCCTTTCGGGTATATAAGTTCCTCAACAGGTTTTAACATACAAGAGACCAATTTGTAAAGTAAATGAAGCACCGACAAAAATATCATTACATTTATGAAATAAGAGAATTTCTAAGCAAATATAAATTCCTAAACATTTATCCAATTCATTGCAAAAGAAAAGTAAAAATGAAGATAATGACATAAGCAGTAAAGAAATGATAAAATTATGTAATAAACTAAGTGCCAACAAGGAACATATGTCTACCTACCCTCTTTAGAGCATATAGGTATGCTTAGTATTCTATTATTCTTATGCAATTATCTGTCACCTAAAAGCTTTAAATAGAAACAGATCATGAATTATATTTCCTTAAAAGTTGCATTATTGCCCAGATAATGTGAGTACACTCTAGTTGCGAGATCACAGCTCTCCCGAGTCTTAATTTCACTTACAACAAATTTTAACATAACCTATTGCCACTTAAGTTATGTCATTGAAGCGAAGGAGATATTACTCGTCACATGAAGATAAAAATAATTCTATCATGAAATAAATTTTCCTACACATGCCCCTAGTTCATATTAAAAGAAAAGAGTAAAAAAAACTACTTACGAAGCATGGATAAAGAACAAAAGAAAACTTTATTTAAATCAAATAAAATTCGTTAGAAAGATTTTACAAAAATTACAAGATAATGAAAAACACAATACTTAGTTTTTTCTCTCTGAAAGAAAAATGAAAAATCTCTCCAATAGAGTCTCCTATCGATCCATGCACCACTCATACTTCCTTACTCATATCTCTCAAAATCCCTCACTAATCTCTCTAGAAAATGGAGAAATCTACACCTTCATAAACTCACACCAAACTCCTCTTAAAATACTTCATAATTTCTTCTCTAGACTCCTCTATTTACTTGTTATGAGGGGGTCAAGCCTCTTAATTTAAAGAGAAGCAAAAACTCTCCTTTCTCCAAGAGACACATCTCTTCATCCAAAAAACACACCCTTTCACTCCAAGGGATACATCTCTTCATTCAAAAGCCACTACAAGTGTCTAGATTCATTTAACCAGTTCAAGGGGCGTGCATAGCCATCTAAAACCTTCCAGAACATCCAAAACCACCAAAAGTCATCCAAAACCGTCTTTAACCGTTTCTGGAACCTAGGCGTCAGTTTCCAACACCTAGGCATCGTTTTCTCATCATGACTGGCACCTAGGCGCCACCCTTCAGGTCGCTCCACCATTTTGCCAGGTTTTGCTTTGTTTCAGCTCTGTTTCGCCCCATTTCAGCTCCATTGCACTCCAAATTGATATACCTACAAAATAGATGAGAGAATAACATTTCCTTAAAGTGTAATTTCATTAAAAAAATATGTGATAAATGTAAAGGAGACTAAGCATAGAAAGATATATCAAAATGTGGCAGGTCAGAATTTTCTTCCTTGTTCGATTTGTCTCCAAATGACACCGTTTTTGCTCCATTTTTTTCTAAAAGTCCACTTCTTGTACCTGAAGACAAAAACATGCAAAATACCTTTCTTTAAAGTGCAATATCATTAAAAATGTACATAAAATGATAATGAAATATACTAAAAATAGGTAATTTTTAGGTGGATCATTACCCCCAATGACTGCTTCTAAATATAAGGGGAAGCAAATATCCATTCAAGAAAAACCAATTCCGTCAACAGAAGAAGCACCTACCCAGAAGAAAACTTGAGGAATAAAAGTGAAATATAATGTACTAGCCCATATTTGAAGGTTGTTTGCCAAATTAAGCATATATGACGCTCTAATCCTGTCAAAAGAGATAAGAGAAGCTTTTATCATTGCCCTACTTGATTAAGAGATTTGCTTAGCTCAATTGGTCAGCAGCTCCTTGGATGAGGTTTGCTCTTTAAAGGAACAATTTGGTGTCACTTTCATGGATGATACTTGTTGCTCAGTACAGCTGACCGTAACCGACCACTATACATTTCGGTCAACATTAACATGTTCACACTCTCTAGAGCGTTAATGAATATGGGAGCGTCAATCAATATAATGAATCTATGAACATTAGCATACTTGGAAATTGACATTTGCTAGCTTTCAACAGATAATATGATGTTAAAGGGCTTCAACCAGAAAGAGAAAGAGCACTCAGATCAATAACTTTGTCAATGAGAATTGGTGATCTAAAAGGAACAATGACAAAATTCCATATAATTGATTCAAAAACTTCATTTAATGCCCTACTGGGTTGACCTTGGATCCACGAGTAAAGGATAGTCCCATCATCACTACATCATTGTTAAAGCATTGTTAAGGAGGTCAAGAACAATGCATCAAAGGGAATCTATAGTCATTCTCAGTACGTGAAATAGGCATTCATGAAGACACCTCCTACTATATGATCCCAAGATAATTGATGTGTAAAATTAATAAAGTTGACACCGCTTCGCAACGATGCAAAAAACTTGATTTGTTATTTATGAATAAGAAATTGAAGCAATTTANTCAAAATGATCAATCCTTACTGAAGCAAACTCAATACAACACAAACAATCACGACTTGCAATCATACTAAATCAAACCATATTGATAACCATGGGTTGCCTCCCACAAAAGACTTGATTTAATGCTGCTAGCCCGATAAAAAATTTCCTTCCATATCAAATTTCTATTTAAGTAAACACCGATCAATCATCCAATTTTTTTTCCAAATCCTCGAATTTTAGTTTTACATTTAACTTTTTAAATTAATTCCAATTATTGTTCCTCAAGTTTCTTTCTTGGTCCAATATTCTTCTTCTAATATTCTCAATTTGCATATTAATATTATCCTTAAAATTATTAAGAAATGGATCGTTATATGATAATTCTAGGTCTCTTAAAATTTAAGTTGGATCTCCCTAGATGATTCAGTTCCTAGATCAAATTCCACTGGAATATTCTTCTGTCTCAAATTATCTTCTAATCCATCCCATGGGTATTGATTATATGGTAGAGGAGGTTTTTCTATATTTAAGTTGGTTGATGAAATAGGTTTTTCCAATTCCTTAAGAATTTATTCCATTGGTCTTTCAATCTTCATCTCCTCATTTCTCAACTAAAGGTACTTTTGAAATATATCCTCCAATTCTCTTCTAATTTTTTGTTTAATAATTTTATCTTGCTCACCATTAGTCTCCTTATGGTTTATCTCAGGGTCACCATGTAAAATATCTAGAGGATTAATATTAATTGAGTCAGCAATCAACCTAGTTGGTTTTCTATATTCCTTATAGCAACCCCTTGACTTTTCAACTAACTTTCCATACGATAAACTACCTCTTCTATAAATATCTCCTTCTCCTTATATGGTGGATTGAAGTTAAGTTCAAAAGGAAAAAAAAAGTTCCAAAGTTATATTTTTTTATGATTATTCCAATTACCTAAAGAATCATCTTGATTGTAATCTCATGATTGGTTTCCTCCTTCATAATTATTATTCAAGTTAATTTTGGATGAAATCTCCCGGCCTGGGTAGTAGTAATCAAAATAAGGATTATTTGAGTGATCGTCTATCTCATGCATAGTTTCAAAAGAGTTAATGCCACTCAAATGTCCAAATGAGTTTTCTTCAATGAATAGAGGTTCTTGAGGATGACACATCCCATAATGATCCAACTTTCTTGAAAAATCTATAACCTGAGAAGTTAAAATATTCAACATATCATCTTCATAATAATTTAACATTTCTACAACAGCTTCTGAGATCTTTTCAGTTTCCTAATCCTCATAACAATTCTTTCTATTTTTGAGTCATATGACTCAAGGTCTGTAGCTCCCGAACTACGCATACAAATCTAGAAACTTAACTAATTAGATAGATATCAAATGAGTGAAAAACTCAAAAATATTTTTGGTATTTTAAAGCGCTCTTATATTTTTAAAATAAACAAATAATAATTAAATACATTATATAATAACTCTAGAATTTCCAAATTTAAACCTTATATATTCAACTAAAAATTTTTCTAAAGTTCTTACAGAAACTTCCTCGGCAACGGCACAAAAAACTTGACCCGACCAGCAATCACACAGTAATTTAGCTTCCAAAAGATGGCCAAAAACTTGACCCAAATTTATATTTAACGGCTAGTGTGCAAAATTGAAATGTAATAAAATTTAGAAAATAGTTTACACATTAGGGGTACTATGTAAGTATACACATTATTTCAAATACTATAGGGTTTTCTTTTAAAACCCAAATTAACGATCCCACAAAGAAGCAAGGTAAGAAAGCCCTTAGGCAAAATCCTAGCCTACTACTATCAAGTCTTCGGTTGGAAGGTTGATTAAGATGGTGTTTTATCTAGCAACTGCTTCTAAATGCAAATACTAAATGTGAGGATAACAATTATTCCTAAATACAAATATTAATTCTAAAGATAATTTATCTAGATTAATTGGTTCAGAAAATTTTGAGATATGAAAGACTACCCTTTGCGTGTGTTGACTTAAATAATATATAGGAACAAAATGCTTAAAATATAATGTTGTAGTGACAAATAAGAGCATACATATTCTTTACTTCTTTCGATTGTGTAAAGAACATTGGTTAATCTAAAGTTGGGTTTGACATGTATAGTTATGCTGGGAAGGTTCTAGTCTCTCACTCCTAGATTACCCACTATGCCTTCTCCATAGGACCTACCAGTGACCCTTAGTTCCAATCTCGAGACCAAATTGATAAATGAATCTAGTATGTCACCATATAAACATCAATTATACGCCCATCAAATCTTATCTCCCTATTTATTTGCACCTCCCTTTGGACGATCACGACTGCTTTTTCCAAGGTAGAATGTGATACTTACAAGTCAAAAAATTTTAGCCCTTTCGGGTATATAAGTTCCTCAACAGGTTTTAACATACAAGAGACCAATTTGTAAAGTAAATGAAGCACCGACAAAAATATCATTACATTTATGAAATAAGAGAATTTCTAAGCAAATATAAATTCCTAAACATTTATCCAATTCATTGCAAAAGAAAAGTAAAAATGAAGATAATGACATAAGCAGTAAAGAAATGATAAAATTATGTAATAAACTAAGTGCCAACAAGGAACATATGTCTACCTACCCTCTTTAGAGCATATAGGTATGCTTAGTATTCTATTATTCTTATGCAATTATCTGTCACCTAAAAGCTTTAAATAGAAACAGATCATGAATTATATTTCCTTAAAAGTTGCATTATTGCCCAGATAATGTGAGTACACTCTAGTTGCGAGATCACAGCTCTCCCGAGTCTTAATTTCACTTACAACAAATTTTAACATAACCTATTGCCACTTAAGTTATGTCATTGAAGCGAAGGAGATATTACTCGTCACATGAAGATAAAAATAATTCTATCATGAAATAAATTTTCCTACACATGCCCCTAGTTCATATTAAAAGAAAAGAGTAAAAAAAACTACTTACGAAGCATGGATAAAGAACAAAAGAAAACTTTATTTAAATCAAATAAAATTCGTTAGAAAGATTTTACAAAAATTACAAGATAATGAAAAACACAATACTTAGTTTTTTCTCTCTGAAAGAAAAATGAAAAATCTCTCCAATAGAGTCTCCTATCAATCCATGCACCACTCATACTTCTTTACTCATATCTCTCAAAATCCCTCACTAATCTCTCTAGAAAATGGAGAAATCTACACCTTCATAAACTCACACCAAACTCCTCTTAAAATACTTCATAATTTCTTCTCTAGACTCCTCTATTTACTTGTTATGAGGGGGTCAAGCCTCTTAATTTAAAGAGAAGCAAAAACTCTCCTTTCTCCAAGAGACACATCTCTTCATCCAAAAAACACACCCTTTCACTCCAAGGGATACATCTCTTCATTCAAAAGCCACTACAAGTGTCTAGATTCATTTAACCAGTTCAAGGGGCGTGCATAGCCATCTAAAACCTTCCAGAACATCCAAAACCACCAAAAGTCATCCAAAACCGTCTTTAACCGTTTCTGGAACCTAGGCGTCAGTTTCCAACACCTAGGCATCGTTTTCTCATCATGACTGGCACCTAGGCGCCACCCTTCAGGTCGCTCCACCATTTTGCCAGGTTTTGCTTTGTTTCAGCTCTGTTTCGCCCCATTTCAGCTCCATTGCACTCCAAATTGATATACCTACAAAATAGATGAGAGAATAACATTTCCTTAAAGTGTAATTTCATTAAAAAAATATGTGATAAATGTAAAGGAGACTAAGCATAGAAAGATATATCAAAATGTGGCAGGTCAGAATTTTCTTCCTTGTTCGATTTGTCTCCAAATGACACCGTTTTTGCTCCATTTTTTTCTAAAAGTCCACTTCTTGTACCTGAAGACAAAAACATGCAAAATACCTTTCTTTAAAGTGCAATATCATTAAAAATGTACATAAAATGATAATGAAATATACTAAAAATAGGTAATTTTTAGGTGGATCATTACCCCCAATGACTGCTTCTAAATATAAGGGGAAGCAAATATCCATTCAAGAAAAACCAATTCCGTCAACAGAAGAAGCACCTACCCAGAAGAAAACTTGAGGAATAAAAGTGAAATATAATGTACTAGCCCATATTTGAAGGTTGTTTGCCAAATTAAGCATATATGACGCTCTAATCCTGTCAAAAGAGATAAGAGAAGCTTTTATCATTGCCCTACTTGATTAAGAGATTTGCTTAGCTCAATTGGTCAGCAGCTCCTTGGATGAGGTTTGCTCTTTAAAGGAACAGTTTGGTGTCACTTTCATGGATGATACTTGTTGCTCAGTACAGCTGACCGTAACCGACCACTATACATTTCGGTCAACATTAACATGTTCACACTCTCTAGAGCGTTAATGAATATGGGAGCGTCAATCAATATAATGAATCTATGAACATTAGCATACTTGGAAATTGACATTTGCTAGCTTTCAACAGATAATATGATGTTAAAGGGCTTCAACCAGAAAGAGAAAGAGCACTCAGATCAATAACTTTGTCAATGAGAATTGGTGATCTAAAAGGAACAATGACAAAATTCCATATAATTGATTCAAAAACTTCATTTAATGCCCTACTGGGTTGACCTTGGATCCACGAGTAAAGGATAGTCCCATCATCACTACATCATTGTTAAAGCATTATTAAGGAGGTCAAGAACAATGCATCAAAGGGAATCTATAGTCATTCTCAGTACGTGAAATAGGCATTCATGAAGACACCTCCTACTATATGATCCCAAGATAATTGATGTGTAAAATTAATAAAGTTGACACCGCTTCGCAACGATGCAAAAAACTTGATTTGTTATTTATGAATAAGAAATTGAAGCAATTTATGTTGAGATTATACGCAAGTATACATATCGTTATCAAGTAATACAAGACTTTCTGATTAAGCCTCAAATATAGATCCCATGAAGAAGGTGTAAATTTGTAATGGAAATTTAAATCAGGAAATTCACAATGATAAAGAAAATATGCTACACTAAATTTCAAATGTTTAGGATGCTAACATAACTAAATTACCAACTACAAGCAAAACTGTAAAGTAAAGTTAAGCAATAACTATCAAACTATATTTTTGTGACGAAGTTATTAAATATGAGAAATCATCTTTCCCACTATAATGAGTTTTTAGTTAAATGAGAGAGATAAATGGTTTTAACTTATCTTGTGCCAAATAGGAGCAATTTTAATTCTCTACTATTAGTCAAGTGCTATAAGGAATTGTTGTTTAATCTTAGGTTTAGTCTCTAAATCCGTGGTTAGGCTGGGAGGATATTGGCTCTCACTCTGAAGGTCACACTTCCCTTCCGCTGAAAGCTAACTCTTGTTTTAGTTCTTAAACACTAAGACTAAATTAGGGATTTTAGTCTGTCACCCTAGAATCTCCAATTCTTTGCCCAGTAATATATATTTCCATATTTATTTGCACTCAATTCCATGAACAAAACACTTCTGCATGGAATTGAATGTGATTCTCACTTTGTTGTGAAACTCATACTCCATTTCCCGGATAGTATGTTTCACAATAAATGTTAACATTTTAATTGGTCAAATCGAAAAGTAAATTAAGAAAGTAGTGAAAAAATCATCACAATTTATTTTATATTTTAAAATTGGCACATCCAAATTATTTANTTTCCTACACATGCCCCTAGTTCATATTAAAAGAAAAGAGTAAAAAAAACTACTTACGAAGCATGGATAAAGCACAAAAGAAAACTTTATTTAAATCAAATAAAATCAGTTAGAAAGATTTTACAAAAATTACAAGATAATGAAGAACACAATACTTAGTTTTTTCTCTCTGAAAGAAAAATGAAAAATCTCTCCAATAGAGTCTCCTATCGATCCATGCACCACTCATACTTCCTTACTCATATCTCTCAAAATCCCTCACTAATCTCTCTAGAAAATGGAGAAATCTACACCTTCATAAACTTACACCAAACTCCTCTTAAAATACTTCATAATTTCTTCTCTAGACTCCTCTAATTACTTGTTATGAGGGGGTCAAGCCTCTCAATTTAAAGAGAAGAAAAAACTCTCCTTTCTCCAAGAGACACATCTCTTCATCCAAAAAACACACCCTTTCACTCCAAGGGATACATCTGTTCATTCAAAAGCCCCTTTCACTCCAAGGGATACATCTGTTCATTCAAAAGCCACTACAAGTGTCTAGATTCATTTAACCAGTTCAAGGGGCGTGCATAGCCATCTAAAACCTTCCAGAACATCCAAAATGACCAAAAGTCATCCAAAACCGTCTTTAACGGTTTCTGGAACCTAGGCGTCAGTTTTCGACACCTAGGCATCGTTTTCTCATCATCACTGGCACCTAGGCACCACCCTTCAGGTCGCTCCACCATTTTGCCAGGTTTTGCTTTGTTTTAGCTCTGTTTTGCCCCATTTCAGCTCCATTACGCTCCAAATTGATATACCTACAAAATAGATATGAGAATAATATTTCTTTAAAGTGTAATTTCATTAAAAAAATATGTGATAAATGTAAAGGAGACTAAGCATAGAAAGATATATCAAAATGTGTCAGGTCAGAATTTTCTTCCTTGTTCGATTTGACTCCAAATGACACCTTTTTTGCTCCATTTTTTTTCTAAAAGTCCACTTCTTGTACCTGAAGACAAAAACATGCAAAATACATTTCTTTAAAGTGCAATATCATTAAAAATGTACATAAAATGACAATGAAATATACTAAAAATAGGTAATTTTTAGGTGGATCATTACCCCCAATGACTGCTCCTAAATATAAGGGGAAGCAAATATCCATTCAAGAAAAACCAATTCCGCCAACAGAAGAAGCACCTACCCAGAAGAAAACTTGAGGAATAAAAGTGAAATATAATGTACTAGCCCATATTTGAATGTTGTTTGCCAAATTAAGCATATATGACGCTTTGATCCTGTCAAAGGAGATAAGAGAAGCTTTTATCATTGCCCTACTTGATTAAGAGATTTGCTTAGCTCAATTGGTCAGCAGCTCCTTGGATGAGGTTTGCTCTTTAAAGGAACAATTTGGTGTCACTTTCATGGATGATACTTGTTGCTCAGTACAGCTGACCGTAACCGACCACTATACATTTCGGTCAACATTGACATGTTCACACTCTCTAGAGCGTTAATGGATATGGGAGCGTCAATCAATATAATGAATATATGAACATTAGCATACTTGGAAATTGACATTTGCTAGCTTTCAACAGATAATATGATGTTAAAGGGCTTCAACCAGAAAGAGAAAGAGCACTCAGATCAATAACTTTGTCAATGAGAATTGGTGATCTAAAAGGAACAATGCAAAATTCCATATAATTGATTCAAAAACTTCATTTAATGCCCTACTGGGTTGACCTTGGATCCACGAGTAAAGGATAGTCCCATCATCACTACATCATTGTTAAAGCATTGTTAAGGAGGTCAAGAACAATGCATCAAAGGGAATCTATAGTCATTCTCAGTACGTGAAATAGGCATTCATGAAGACACCTCCTACTATATGATCCCAAGATAATAGATGTGTAAAATTAATAAAGTTGACACCGCTTCACAACGATGCCAAAAACTTGATTTGTTATTTATGAATAAGAAATTGAAGCAATTTGTGTTGAGATTATACGCAAGTATACATATCGTTATCAAGTAATACAAGACTTTCTGATTAAGCCTCAAATATAGATCCCATGAAGAAGGTGTAAATTTGTAATGGAAATTTAAATCAGGAAATTCACAATGATAAAGAAAATATGCTACACTAAATTTCAAATGTTTAGGATGCTAACATAACTAAATTACCAACTACAAGCAAAACTGTAAAGCAAAGCTAAGCAATAACTATCAAACTATATTTTTGTGACGAAGTTATTAAATATGAGAAATCATCTTTCCCACTATAATGAGTTTTTAGTTAAATGAGAGAGATAAATGGTTTTAACTTATCTTGTGCCAAATAAGAGCAATTTTAATTCTCTACCATTAGTCAAGTGCTATAAAGAATCATTGTTTAATCTTAGGTTTAGTCTCTAAATCCGTGGTTAGGCTGGGAGGATATTGGCTCTCACTCTGAAGGTCACACTTCCCTTCCGCTGAAAGCTAACTCTTGCTTTAGTTCTTAAACACTAAGACTAAATTAGGGATTTTAGTCTATCACCCTAGAATCTCCAATTCTTTGCCCAGTAATATATATTTCCATATTTATTTGCACTCAATTCCATGAACAAAGCACTTCTTCATGGAATCGAATGTGATTCTCACTTTGTTGTGAAACTCATACTCCATTTCCCGGATAGTATGTTTCACAATAAATGTTAACATTTTAATTGGCCAAATCGAAAAGTAAATTAAGAAAGTAGTGAAAAAATCATCACAATTTATTTTATATTTTAAAATTGGCACATCCAAATTATTTCTTCATTTCACCATAGCTCAGAGTTGGGTGAAAGACAAAGAAAACTACTTAGACCTCATGAGAAAGATATAATAAAATATAAATTTCATAAATAAAAGAAAGTTTATACAATAATAATAAACAAACACCACTTATCATTAACTCTTTCTCAAAGAAAATCACTTGTAGCTCCTCTTGGACTCTTTCTCTCTTTGCAAGACCCTTGATTCACTCTTTGAAGATGCAAGGAAGAAGAAATCTCTCACTTCTCTCCCTCTCCAACAACTCTTAGGAGAAATCACACTTAGACTCACCACACTACACAATATTCACAATGGAACACTAAAGGAAACTCAATGACACAGTAGCAGACTGCTTTTTCTGATCAAAATTTTCTCTAAATAGAGCATAATGTTGGTTTTCTAAGAGGTGTATCAAATAACTTTTCAAAAAGCATTCACATTCATCAAATCTTCTAGATTTTTTGCTCTGCATCGACTTTAGCACTGTCAATGCCCACGATGGCGCCGTCGGCGCCTGTGGCCCGAATTAAATTTGTGCTCTCTGTCAAATTGCGTTGTCGGAGTCCATGCTGGCGCCATTGGCATCTGTGCTAGCACCGTCGGAGCTGAGTATTTCTCTCTAAAATACTATTTTGACCCCAAATTCCATCCTTTCTGCTTTCTTTTTGCTCCAAGTGCTAAAAAACATCAATCTGAAATCAAACATTAAAAATATCTTCCTTTAAAGCACAATATCACTAAAAATGAGTATAAAATATAGGTTTAAAAATGCATATATTTTTTGTGCATCACTAGGCACCCCCAAAGAAGACAATTTTCTTTAGATATGTTGTCTCAAGAAAAGTTGAAGATTCAAAAGAACTATAAGAATGAGACCAGTAGGCTCCGATTCAACAATCTCCTACTACTCTTTCTCAATGATATGGTGGAAGCACTTATAGCCCTTGCCTCTTAGATCAAGGCCATAGATGAAAGTGAGGAAGAGTTAACAAGATTTTTAGGTAGTGGGATCCAATTAACAACGTTAACTTATAAGAGAGTTCCAAGGAAGAAAAGAATGTGAAGAATGCAATGAAAACAAATCAAAGGAGCCCTCGGTTTGAGATCACTTTTGAAAATGAGGAAAAATACAGATACAAGTCAATGTATGATAAAATTAACCACTATGTACAAGCCATGATCCTAAACCCGATTCATTCTCATAAAATTGAGGGTTTGGAGGTCAAGGAAGTATAAGGTGTAGGCATCAAACCGATAAAGTTCCACTATGGCTCTTCTTCTTCCAGTTTTGAACCTAATGTAAAATTGGAAGAAGACACTTATAATGAATTAATGGAATTACTTATTGGTTGGTACTCTCCGTGTGTTCAAAAACTTATTCAATGTGGTTTTGTGCCCGGCCAATTATCAAAAAATAGGTTGCACCTCTTCGAGGAACTATGGAACAATAAGGATCAAACTCTTAACGTGAAGAAAGGTGTTAGATTCGGCACGGTAGGGTCAGTTGATGATATAAAATT
This sequence comes from Phalaenopsis hybrid cultivar, assembly GCA_002079205.1. Lineage (NCBI taxonomy): Eukaryota > Viridiplantae > Streptophyta > Magnoliopsida > Asparagales > Orchidaceae > Phalaenopsis > Phalaenopsis hybrid cultivar. Next base: position 20,009 of record JXCR01071279.1, on the reverse strand, counting down.
TTGCTTGGTTGTTACTAGTGAGTCAAAAGAATACTATCTTGAAGTAGAGGATGATTCTTAAGAACCTCAAGTGGAAGATGCTCTGCCGAAATTTGAAGAAAAAATCAATTCAATAATCAATGAATTAAAGGAGATCAATTTAGGGATGGAAGATGACTCTAGACCCACTTTTATCAGTTACCTATTAAGTGACGTGGAGTCTTCAGAATTGATCAAGTTATTGCTAGAATTTAGGGGTTGCTTTGCTTAGAATTACAATGAGATGCCTGGTTTAACACAGTGGTCACAATTCACATACTTATAGTAAACCCGACTATGACCCTATGACTAAAAGAAAATATGTTGAGATTTTCATACATATTTTATATTGATTTTGATGATATTGCACTTTAAAGAAGGGTATTTTTGATATTTTATTGCATGAATGATGAATTAGGGTCATTGGAGCAAAAAGATGCAAAAAGGACCAAAATGTGAAGATTTGAACTAGGGCGTCGACATCAGGCCCAATGGCACTGACGACGAATTTTTCCCAAGACTATAGATCTTCTAGAAGGCCGCTGACGGTTATGCTAAAAAATGTAATGGATAAGAATGAATTTTGAAGATATGCTTAAGCAACTCTTGGAAAAACTCTTCTACAACTTTAAAAGAACATTTTGGCTAAAAATTAGAAGACTCTCTCAATAATTTTAGATAAGTTTCAGCATTTTAGAGAGATTCAAAGTAGTTAGGTTGTGAGGAATTCTTCGAGAGATTGTAAAAGTGGAGGGAAAATGAGAGATTTCTTCCTCCTTGTCGCTTCGAAGAAGAATTCTGTGTGCTGTAAAGAAATGAAGAGATTCAAAGGAACTTCAAGGAGTTTGTTGTGGGGAGGAATTAGAGATAAGTGTTATTTACTGTGTGTAGTTTGTATGACATTGTTTATATATATATATATATATATATATAT
>JXCR01071279.1:0-18894 GCA_002079205.1 Phalaenopsis hybrid cultivar | reverse complement strand
TTGAGCTTTGAAAATGTTAAAGAAGTTGTGATGATCTTTTCACTTCGATCTTAATTTACTTTTAATCTTGCCATTTGATTTGTTAAAATATGTTGAGTTTTACAACTAAAGTGAAGATTACATCCAAGATTCAGGGAGGTCAAAGCCCTTGGAAGTTGGGTGCAAATAAATAGGGAAATATAATTATCGGGCGTAGAATTTGAGATTTTAGAGTGACAGACTAAAATCCTCAATTCGGTCCTGTCGTTTGGGTGTTGATGTGTAGATGTTAGCCCTCATGTGAGGGGAACGTGGGAGCTTCAAAGTGAGAGCCGATATCCTCCCAGCCTAGCCGTAAAATCAGTAACCAAGCATAGGATTAGTCAATGTTCTTTATGCCTGGACCAAAGGGTAAGGAATAGGTATGCTTCTATTTGGCACAACATAATTTGAACTGCTTCATTTCATCCATTCACTATATTTTCTTGGCAAGGAGAAAGATGTTTTCTTATATATATATTTCACATTAGAACTTTATTATTAGAATTATATATTTAAGAGTTATTACAATTGCATATTTATTTCAATTGTCTATAGTGACAGATAAGCAAATTGAACTATATTGTTGTGATTGAGTATTGTTTTTCTATAATCCTAGTCCGTAGCCTCTAATATTACTCCTTGTGGGATCGATATCTAGGACTCCATTAGAGCCCTATATTACTTGAGCGATACGTATACTTGCGTTGATAAGTGCGACTTTAACATTATTGAATATTATACATATACATCTTTATCAAATCTATAACCGTTGTCAAGTTTTTGGTGTTGTTGTTGAGAAATTAAATCTTCTAGCAACAGTTGTAAATACTTGTAATTATAAGCATATATAAAGTCGTCGGTCACCCTAGTTAAGCAAGCATTCAGAAGAATGTGTCTCAAAATTTAGCAAAAAGTCATCGTCAAAGTCAAGAAATTGAAATATGCTAACCTTATAAGAGAAGAGAAATATCCAACATGGTTAGCCAACATAGTGTCTATCAGAAACAAGAATGGACAAATCTTAGTATGTGTTGATTTCAGAGATTTAAACAAAGCTTACCCAAAGGATGAGTTCTCATTACTGATTTCGAAATGAATGGTAGACATTGCGTCATCTCACACAATCTTCTCATTTATGGATGGATCATCCTGGTACAACCAAATTAAGATGGCACCAGAAGAAGCGGCATTTGCAGCCTTCATAACACCAACAAGAATATACCAATATACAATGATGTCATTTGGACTAAAGAATATCGGTGCAACATATCAATGAGTCATGACAAGAAATTTTTACGACCTCATCCGCAACCAAGCCGAGTATTGTATGGATGATTTGATCATCAAAAGTAAGCAAAGGAAAGACCACCTGTATGATTTAAAAATTCTCTTTGAATGGCTACGATAACTCAATTTTAAAATGAATTCCTTAAAGTGTACCATTGGTGTCACCTCCTAGAAGTTTTTAGGATTCGTCGTTTATCATCGAGAAATTGAAATCAATCCAAAAATGATTGAAGCTATATTGGAAATGTCATCCCTCAAAACCTTGAAACAATTACAATATTTTCAAGGAAAATTGACATACCTAAGACACTTTGTATCTATATGGTTTTAGCCCTTTTCCGCATTGACCAAAAAGGATGACAAGTTTACTTGAAACAAGAAATGTCAATGAGCTTTCAAATGTATTAAGAAATACCTAAAGACACCTCTAGTATTAGCAGCCCCAGTCTTGGGTATACCTTTGATACTTTATACCACGTCTTTAGACGACTCCCTCGGAGCCCTGTTAGCTTAGATCGATGATGAGGGTAAGGAAAACACCATCTACTACTTAGGTCATTTTCTAATTTCAGCGGAGATAAATTATCCTCTCATTGAGAAGTATTTTCTAGCCTTAAGCTTTGCCACTCAAAAGCTCAGTTACTATATGCTCTCTTATAAGATTAACTTTATCTCAAGGTTTAATTTGTTGCAATACTTGATTACCCAGCCGAAAATTTTTGCAAGTATAGCAAGGTGGTCAATGATTTTATTGGGATTCGATATAACATTTGTATCTCTTCACACCATCAAGAGATGGATTTTAGTTGATTTTTTCATGGCACATTGATCCTGATTTTATATGAGAATACATTGTATGTGGTTATATTCTTAATTTTTCCTTACTTATACTTCTTACTTTGCAACAATGCCAAAAACTTGACCACCAGCAAAGGCTAGGCAAAAGCTTGACTTCAAAGAGAATAAAAATACAATTATTATATTTAAATTTGAGATACTACGCAAGTATACGTATCGTTATCAAGTAAAATAAGACTTTCTGATTAAGCTCCAAATATCAAACCCACAGGAAGAAAAATTACAATATGCAACTAATCAGAAGAAATTAGATAAAAAATTCTACTTAGCAAAATATTCTTTTTCAAAATTAAGATGTTATAATAGGAATGAAAATTTGATTCTTTTTGTAATTTTTTATAATTAAAAATAAAGTAAATAACTAATTAAACTTAACTAGATATTTATAAGATGAAGGTAATATAAATAAAATATTTTTTTCGTTATCATAAATCAATAACAAGTATAGGGATTTTAGTGTGAAAGTATTCAAATTGTGTTGTGTTAAATAGGAACAATAATATTCCTTACCCTTACTAGAGATGTTATAAAGAACATTAACTAATATAAAGTTTGAACAGGCTTGAAGACTGGTTAAGTAGGGAAGATACTAGCTCTCACTCTAGAGTTTCCTCTTCTCCCTCCACCTGGGGGGCTAACATCTGGTATCAAAACCTAAAACTATAAATCAAATTGGGGGCTTTAGTCTGTCACTTAAAATTCCCTTAATTCTACACCCTTCAAAGTTTATTTCCCTATTTATTTGTACTCAATCATATGAATTACATTCTCATCCATACAATCTCATGTGATTCTTACCATTTGTTGACTGAGATAATATCAACTCGGATCTTACATGTTCTCAACAGATATTAACATCTTAATTGGCTAAATCAAGAAGTAAATGAAGTGCAAGGTTTAAAATCAGCACAACTTATTCCAACATTAAAGATTAATACTTCACACAACTTCCATCCAACACTTAATCACTTATTATTTTAAGGAAAAAGATAAAGAAAACTACTCAGAATTAATAGAGAAAACACAACCACACTTAAGTTTGAAAGTAGAAATCATGTGNAAAGATAAAGAAAACTACTCAGAATTCATAGAGAAAACACAACCACACTTAAGTTTGAAAGTAGAAATCATGTGAAAAAATAAGAAGTCTAAATTAAAATCAAATGTAGCCACAAAGATAAAAACTTATCTCAAATCCTCTTCATCAAACTCTTGAAGTTCCTTTGAATCTCTTCCTTATCTTACAATACAAATTACAACTCAAAATAAAAATAAAAGGGGGGCAACGTGTGTGGAAGAAATCGTAGGGGAGTGTGGAAGGGCTTGAGGAAGTCTCTCTAGGGGGGTTCATCAATCCAATTCAAGTCTTCTTTTATAATTTTTCAAAAGGTACATTGGTGTCTCTTCAAAATGTGTCCAAATTCAATGAATCTTCCAAGAGTTGCCTCCTTTCAAAAACCAATTGAATGTATTTTCGTATCTATTAACTATTCCCCACATTTTCACCAAGGGTTGCTTCAAAAACCTCTTCAAAAATTCGTCAAAATTTATTGAATAGCCAATTAACTACTTCTGGCGCTAAAGCGTGAGGTATTGGGCTCTTAGGCGCAGCCTTCTCAATTTTATTAGGACGTAAGCGACAGTTCTGGGCGCTTAGGTGCCACAATTCTTTTGCACATCTTCTTCATTTTTGCTCCAAATATAATTATTTTTCACTCCTCTCACCACTTTTCATCTATTTGGTTGTACCTGAAAGAAAAACACACAAATACCTTCCATTAAAGCGCAATATCTAAAAAATAAGTATAAAAATGTGTACATAAAATCTATATATTTTAGGTGTATCAGCATTGCTAAGTTAGATGGATTGTGCATAGGTTGGCCAAAAATGAACACCTATTTATAGGCTTTGGAATGGGTAGGTTGAGCTCATCCATTGGTCTAAAACGTTTGACTTGGATTGCTGACTTGGATGGTTAAACTCATGAGGCCAAATGGGTTGAGCCACATGGAGGTCAAATTTGGTGGGCTACTAATTAAATGGTTCCATGTAGACTTTGGATGAGCTACTAATTAAATGGTTTCATGTGGAACTTGGACTGATGTGGCTTGTCATGGAAGATTCAAGATGGTTAAGCTTGGTTCAAGTCATCCTTGGACTATTTGAGAGGTTAGGTATTAGTCGGGATGGTTTCAAATTCAACCAATTCGAGAATGACTTTTAGTAAGGAGGTTGGATCAAGAATTTGAGCTTGCTTGGAAGAAATTTCTAGAAGGGCTCAAAAATCTTGAGAAGAAATAAAAATTGGTTCCCAAGGTAGCTTGCAGGGAAGCCCAGAGGTATGTGAAAAATTTTAGCAAATGGAGAGGGTGTGGTGGGGAGCCAAAATTTGGAAAATTGAGCTTGAACGTGGATTAGTAATGGCTTGAAAGAGTGGCTCCAAATAGCTTCAAGTTAGGTGAGTTGGCAAGTGAATTCAAAGTCAATTTTAAGTGAGATTTGGGCTTGAAAAGATTTTCAATAGGAGGCTTCCAAGGCTGGAGTGAAAGTTTGGAAAGATTCACTTTTTGGTGTTTTTTAATTTTTATTTTGAAAATAATTATGTTTTTGAATTTAGAAAATTTGGGTAATGTTTATTAATGCTTTTATAAAATTTTATGAAAGTTTTAATTTTTATCTTAAATTACATTAAATTAAAGTGAATCAATGATTTTTTTTAAAATGATATAGAAAATTGGTCAATTTTATTTTGGGAAATGTTACTTTTTGAATTTTCATTTTGTGATTATTTTTTTAAAAATTTTATTAATAAAAACTAATTTTTGAATAATATTCAATTTTTATTATATTATTTGAATTTTTGTAATTTTTTTTATTTTTTTCTTATTTTTCAAATGNTGATATAGAAAATTGGTCAATTTTATTTTGGGAAATGTTACTTTTTGAATTTTCATTTTGTGATTATTTTTTAAAAAAAATTATTAATAAAAACTAATTTTTGAATAATATTCAATTTTTATTATATTATTTAAATTTTTGTAATTTTTTTATTTTTTTCTTATTTTTCAAATTTTTATGATTTTATTTTGAAATATTTTTGTGATTTTCATTTTTTTCTTTTATTTTCAATTTTTTGGTTTATTTTGAAAATTTACTTTTTAAATTTTGATAATGTTGAAAATTTTGTTTTTGAATTTTTAAATTTTCAATTATGTTAATTTTAATTTCAATTGATTTAATGATTTTTTATGAATTTTATTTTATTTATGAAAAGTTTTGAAATTTTTTATGATTTTATTATTTTTTTCATTTTATTGTNTTACTTTTTAAAGTTTGATAATGTTGAAAATTTTTTTTATGAATTTTGAAAATTTCAATTATGTTAATTTTAATTTCAATTGATTTAATGATTTTTTTATGAATTTTATTTTATTCATGAAAAGGTTTGGAATTTTTTATGATTTTATTATTTTTTTCATTTTATTAGAGGATGAACCCCATCTCTATCTCAAAGTGAACTTCATAATTAAATGATCTCTCTATAAGATAAAGGAAAAGTCATCCAAAGGTAGTGAAAGTGAGTGAAGTGTATCAAAGAAAGACCAACAAGAAGACCTACGTCTCTAAGGTCAAAAGGTTGTTTAAGGCATTTTTGACCTATAGGAACCCAACTTAAGCTTCAACATCTTGGCCTCAAACAACTCAATCAAATATTAAAGAATTAAGATCAAGCATATGAAAGTAGAAGGAGTTAAGAAGTGGTTCAATTTCTAATTGGTATAGCTCACAATACTAGTATTCTAAGTAAAGCCACTAGGAAACTCTAAGGCCAAACCCTAAGTTTTAAAAAGAGAAAGAGAAAGAGAAATACATCACTCAAAATTGAATTCAACAATCCTCCTGAGCCTCCTCAGTAATGGTCATGAATGCTTTTGGATGGGGGGCATATGCTCCTAAGGGGGATTAACTCCCTCATCCCTGCTGTCAGGCTAACCATCTCCTTCTGCTACCCATTTCTCATCTCTTGCTGACACAGTCGAAACCTTGTTTAAGTTTAATTGATTTGAAGNAAAGTCATCCAAAGGTAGTGAAAGTGAGTGAAGTGTATCAAAGAAAGACCAACAAGAAGACCTACGTCTCTAGGGTCAAAAGGTTGTTTAAGGCATTTTTGACCTATAGGAACCCAACTTAAGCATAACATCTTGGCCTCAATCAACTCAATCAAATATTAAGGAATTAAGATCAAGCATACAAGGAGTTAAGAAATTGTTCAATTTCTAATTGGTATAGGTCCCAATATTGATATTCTAAAGCCACTAGGAAACCCTAAGACCAAACCCTAAGTTTTAAAAAGAGAAAGAGAAAGAGACATACGTCACTCAAAATTGAATTTAACAATCCTCCTGAGCCTCCTCAGTAATGGTCTTGAATGCTTCCGGATGGGGGGCATATGTTCCTCAGGGAGATTGACTCCCTCATCCCTGTTGTCAGGCTAACCATCTCCTTCCGCTACCCATTTCTCATATCTTGCTGACACAGTCGAAACCTTGTTTAAGTTTAATTGATTTGAAACATCTACATCATTAAAATACTTAGGAAGATATAAGCCAAATAAAGAAAGTAATCAATGTCCAGGGCACATTGAATACCTAAAACCATCAACTCCTCTGACACTATCAACTTTTGTGGTTGGGATTTCTATGAAAAAAACGGAGGAACCCATATGCTAGGATGAAGTTTTTGGCCTTCGGGGGAGCCAATTACCGCGATGATAAGTTGAACATGCCTTTGATTGCATCGACCTAGTTGGCATCTTTTAGGGTCGTTCTGAAACAACCCACCTAACCTAAAGGAATGACTATCCTTCTCTCTATCACCGCCTTCTTCTTTTGCCTCTCACAATATTTTCTGCCCTCTTTAAAGAGTATTCTCAAATCAAAACCTCATTCAAAATGTTAGTTTGTTACTTTATAACCTTGTCCATCATGAGTTCTTACGGTTGAGAAATAACAAAAAAAGAAAAGGGATCGGATGTTCGTGTATAAAAAGGAGGGATCGAACAAGTTGGACAAGCTCAAAAAGAGATGCATCTGATTTACAACAATTAGTAGCACAAAAATCAATGGAGTATTAATCATTGGACTCATTTAATGATAATTAACCATATGTATTTAATTCTGTTATTATTATTGCAGCATGACATAATAATATATGAGAGAATCAAGAAATTAAATATATATATAATCAAAATATTTTTAACTAGATTTTTGGTGGATTGAACGACTCAGAGCGAAACATGTGTCACCAGATAAGGGTATATGAGAATAAACAAAGATATCCAAAGGCTGGCCAAATTAGAGCCTAAATATTGGTTGAGTGAATGCCCAAGAAAAAAACATACCTAGATGACGATCGAACATCGAGCGGACAAACAAGGTTAAACTGGCCGAGAAGCTGGCATAACTAGAGTACAAATTTAGATCGAGCAGACAAACAAGGGTAAGCTGATCTAGAGGCTGACAGAACCAGAGACTGACCAGCCCAAAGACCACTCAGGTTAAGTTGGACCAATAAGAGGATGATCCACCAAATATTCAATGACCGTACAACATAATGCCAATCAATTGGGTTGACCGAGTAAAAAGGGTCAGAAGTGTAATTAACATTTCACACTGTTCCTAGCCCTCCGTAAATAGAGCAGCAATAAATGTAACAAAGGTTGATGAAATCATATACTAAAATATCTCATCTCTCATATCTTTCTATACGATTATATAAGTATAATTTAAATAAAATTGCTATGGAAAATCAGATAATATTATTCAAAGTTGACCTGTTACTGAAACTCTTTATTAAAAAAAGAGTCAATTATGCACACAAATTAAATCTTCTAAATTAGGGAGATTTACATAAATACCAATAATTCTTATGTATTTACATAACTAGCGCCTACAAATTTATATTTACACTCATACGCTCAAATCTTTAACATTGCATAAAACATATAGATTTCATAAATGTAAATATCAAGCATTGAGTGTTAGAAATCATTACTATCTTTTTGAACATGAAATACTTATTTTCATGTAGGGAAATTTACATAAATAGCACACAATTTTTATGGATTTATGTATGCCACATCTAAACTTCTATATTTACACACATAGCATTTTACTTGTGCATGAACATATTGATTTGACTATTAAAAAATGATAATTAATACCATTTTTGATGTGATATGAAATAATTTAGGGTCCGTTTGGGGCAGCTTATTTGGTGCGGTGGCGTTTTAAAAACGCACCTGACCTGTTTGGGTAAACTTCGTTTTGGCAGCTTATGCGTTCTCAAAATGCCAAAAACAGTGTTTTCACACCACATCTATCTGGATGCAGTGGGAACTTTCTGGCAGCAATCTGACTTTTCCAAAAAATAAAAAATTTGTAATAATCATCGCATCTAACTTATCAGCAGATTATTTTTAATCAGCTTATCAACAGATTATTCTATAAGCTGCAGCTGCTCCAAACAGACCCTTAGTGTTATGAATGCAAATATGACAGTTTTAGTGTGAGAAAAATAAATGTATAAGAAGTGTATTCTATGTTTGCAAATAAGCTTTTCATGTGTAGATTTATGAGACGAAAATGTCATAAATTGAAATATAAAAAAATTTTAGGTGTCATATGTAAATACAAAATTTTTTTCCTTCTTTAAAAGCTAATCACTTAATAATTGGTCAATAAAAGTTTAAGAAAAAGCGGTAAAATAATCAATTGTTTTCTTAAATAATTATTATAACATACCGAGTAGAATTGTCAACCCAATCTAATCAACTATAATTGTCATTTGGCCAAGTTACATCAAAAATAATGTGACGACACTGACATTATCATCTGAATTCTAAAATGGTAAAAATTCACGTTCCGGTGCAATGATTTTGGGAGGCGTCAGGAGACACTGGTCTACCAAACAAAAACAAATCTGACGCATTGACTTTTAGAGTAACCGAATAGAACTTGAATGTCTTCTTAAACATAACTTAAACTAAATTAGCTTTATTCAAAGTGAATTCCCTCCCTTTAGTGAATGCTCTGCATGTGTGATCGGCGTGCAACAAAGTTTCAAGACAATAAGTTTTGTGTTCGTTTTCAATCATGGTATTTGTTAGTATATTTTCACACTAGTAATTGATTTTGGATCTTAGTGTAGGACCTTAAAGTTAGTCTTACATAGTTGATTTCAAGTCATACATTGATGGGCTCAAATTGACTCGAGTTCGGCCCGTAATATTTTTTTATTTATAGAAATTATATATAGCAACTAGAATGGATCCAAATAACGTAATTTGAGCTAGTTTGTTTCACTTCTGAGCTGAATTGATCAGATTCTTACCTGAAACTGATCCAAATAACTCAATTTTAGTCGGCTCATTTCGATTCAGCATGATCGAGCTCAATTCAATTTGGAGCCGGACTAAAGTTGATTCAATTTTGAACCAGCTCGGCTAAAAATCGAATATAACGTGCCATGAGCCTATTTTAAGCAAACCAAACTCGACTCGAAATTGGATTATTAACAACTTTACGTATGTGTTTTATTTATATACACATGACAATTTTATTATTCGTGATGAGAAGTTACATTTGCTTTCATTTATCGCTGCACATATCCCTACATTTAAGTTTAATCTATATATATAGTATTTACTTTTCCTAAATGTTACTCATATTAATTACAATATATACATATACAATCTAAAGACCTGCCATCCCATTTGGCTAGAGAAAATAATAATAATCTAATAAACTTATTTGACGTAAAATGCGATCAAAATATAGTTCTTAAATTGAAAGTTAATAACACAATCGAGTCTTAAAATACTGTATAACTTATTTAAAAAAATGAAGTTGAGTACAAATTAAACATGTACAAGGACTTACATGGGACTCGATGGCTTGTTAATGAGCGTGAATGAAACATGTGGTGAGCTAAGAGTGCATTTGTTTCGTCTTTTTAACCCGCTTTTGGAATTGAGTTGGTTAGGCTTGTCCTGACCGCATTTAAAACCAATGACACAAAATTGATGAAGGTACCCGACTGCACGTCTGACATCTCGCGTTTACAGTCAATTCTCTATTTTACACCCGTGAATGTTTGGCTGCAACGAATCAAATTAAAGAACAGAAGCAGGAGCAAATCAAGGTATGGTAAACAAGTAACTTGTTGGAATTGTGGCAAAACTAGCCGCATAAGAAGGAACTGCAGGAATCCTAAGAAGAAGGAAAATGACAGTGCTAATGTGGTAACTGAAGAATCACATGATGCACTACTGCTGACAGTTCATAGTTTTGTTGATGACTGGATGCTGGATTCAGAAGCTTCTTTCCATACAACTTTCCATCGGGATTTGATGCAGAATTATGTTGCAGGTGACTTTGGGAAAGTATATCTGACATATGGAGAAGCTCTGAACGTGGTAGGAATGGGATATATTGACATTATACTTCCAAATAAGAACAAGTGGACTCTGCAAAAGGTCAGACACATTCCTGAACTGAAGAAGAACCTCATATCTGTTGGACAGCTTGATGAGTGTGGACATTCAATAGTTTTCTCATATAACACCTGGAAGATTACTAAAGGAACATTGGTACTGGCTCAGGGTAAGAAAATATATATGTTATATATGACTACTTGTTTAATTAACAGTGTTGATACTACTATTGCAGAGAACACAATAGAGTTGTGACATTGCATACTTGGCCACATGAGTCAGAAATGTATGAAAAAACTTCAGTCCAGAGGTAAGCTACCGGAACTGAAATCAGTTGATCTTAACATCCATGAGAGCTGCATTATGGGGAAGCAGAGAAAAGTCAGTTTCTTAAAAGGTGGCATGACACCAAAGGTAGGAAAGCTGGATCTTGTACACACAGATGTGTGGGGACCTTCTCCAGTGACATCTCTTGGAGGCTCTCATTACTACGTCACATTCAGTGATGATCATAACAAAAATATATGAGTTTATTTCTTGAAGTATAAATTTGATGTATTCAGTGCGTTCAATACTTGGAAGGCCATGGTTGAGACAGAGACATGCTTAAAGCTGAAATGTCTGAGGTCTGATAATGGTGGTGAGTATATTGATGGTGGGTTCAAGGAGCACTGTGCAGCTCAGGGAATCAGGATGGAGAAGGGCATTCCAGGAACATCACAACAAAATGGTGTTGCAGAGCGCATAAATAAGACCATTATTGAGCAGGCTAGAAGCATGAGATTGCATGCCGGACTATGACCTACTTTATGGGCAAAAGCAGTCAGTATTGCAATTTATTTGATCAATAGGGAGCCATATGTTCCATTAAACTGTGAATTACCTGAAGAATTCTGGAGTGAGAAAGAGGTAAAATTTTCTCATCTTGAGACTTGTGGTCGTCTTTCTTACATTCTCATTAATTCTGATGCTTAAAGTAAGCTTGAGGCTAAGTCAAAGAGGTGTTATTTCATTGGCTATGGAAATGCGGCATTTGAATATCATTTCTGGGATGATCAGGCTTGGAAGACCACATAGAGCAGGAACAAGATTTTCAATGAGAATGTTATGTACAAAGACAAGTCCAGTAGAGTTTCTGAAACAACACTTAAGGAATCTGAATTGGTAAAGTTTGATGATTTACCAGAGGTCACGGTGCATGACAGAGATGCATATGATGAGGAGAGTGGATCCGGAGCATCCACTCCTATTGTTCCACAGTTAGTTTTATAGCAGTCTACCCCTATAGTTGCAGTTCGCAGGTCAGAAAGTGCCTGACGTTCTCCACAACGTTATTCTCCAACTTTGAACTATATTTTGCTGACAGATGANAGGACCTTAAAGTTAGTCTCACAGAGTTGATTTCAAGTCATACGTTGATGGGCTCAAATTGACTCGAGTTCGGCCTATAATATTTTTCTAATTTATAGAAATTATATATAGTACTGAGTATTATTGATTATAATTCGTGACAAACCAATTTCGAGCGGAGTTCCAACTAGAATGGACCCAAATAACTCAATTTGAGCCAGTTTGTTTCACTTCTGAGCCGAATTGATCGGATTCCTACCTGAAACTGATCCAAATAACTCAATTTGAGTCGGCTCATTTCGATTTAGCATGATCGAGCTCAATTCAATTTGGAGCCGGACTAAACTTGATTCAATTTTGAACTAGCTTGGCTAGAAATCAAATATAACGTGCCATGAGCCTATTTTGAGCAAACCAAACTCAACTTTACGTATTTGTTTTATTTATATTACTATTTTTATGACACATGACAATTTTATTATTCATGATGAGAAGTTACATTTGCTTTCATTTATTGCTGCACATATCCCTACATTTAAGTTTAATCTATAACTATAGTATTTACTTTTCCTAAATGTTACTCATATTAATTACAATATATACATATACAATCTAAAGACCTGCCATCCCATTTGGCTAGAGAAAATAATAATAATCTAATAAACTTATTTGACGTAAAATGCGATCAAAATATAGTTCTTAAATTGAAAGTTAATAACACAATCGAGTCTTAAAATACTGTATAACTTATTTAAAAAAATGAAGTTGAGTACAAATTAAACATGTNTATATATATATATATATAATTATTTTTTATTGAAATTTCCTCATCCTATCCTGCTAGAATCTCTTGGCCAATCTAAAGACCTGCCATCTCATTTCGCTAGAGAAAATAATAATAATCTAATAAACTTTTTTGACGTAAAATGCGATCAAAATATAGTTCTTAAATTGAAAGTTAATAACACAATCAAGTCTTAAAATACAGTATAACTCATCTAAAAAAATGAAGTTGAGTACAAATTAAACATGTACAAGGGCTTACATGGGACTCGATGGCTTGTTAATGAGCTTGAATGAAACATGTGGTGAGGTAAGAGTGCATTTGTTTCGGTTTTTTAACTCGCTTTTGGAATTGAGTTCTTAAACTCGTGTTTGGTTAGGCTTGTCCTGACCGCATTTAAAACCAGTGACACAAAATTGATGAAGGTACCCGACTGCACGTCTGACATCCCGCGTTTACGATCAATTCCCTATTTTACACCCGTGAATGCTTGGCTGCAACGAATCAAATTAAAGAACAGAAGCAGGAGCAAGTCAAGGTCTGATAAAGAAGTAACTTGCTAGAATTGTGACAAAATTGGCCACATAAGGAGGAACTGCAGGAATCCTAAGAAGAAGGAGAATGACAGTGCGAATGTAGTAACTGAAGAATCACAGGATGCACTACTGCTGGCAGTTCATAGTTTTGTTGATGACTGGATATTGGATTCAGAAGCTTCTTTCCATACAACATTCCATCGGGATTTGATGTGGAATTATGTTGCAGGTGACTTTGGGAAAGTATATCTGGCAGATGGAGAAGCTCTAAACGTGGTAGGAATGAGAGATATTGACATTGTACTTCGAAATAAGAACAAGTGGACTCTGGAAAAGGTCATACACATTCCCGAATTGAAGAAGAACCTCATTTCTGTTGGGCAGCTTGATGAATGTGGACATTCAGTAGTTTTCTCAGATAGCACCTGGAAGGTTACTAAAGGAGCATTGGTACTGACTCGGGGTAAGAAAATATGTACGTTATATATGATTACTTATTTAATTAATAGTGTTGATACTACTGTTGCAGAGAACACAATAGAGTTGTGGCATTGCAGACTTGGCCACATGAGTTAGAGAGGTATGAAGGAACTTCAGTCCAGGGGTAAGCTACCAGAATTGAAGTCAGTTGATCTTGGCATCCGTGAGAGCTGCATTATGGGGAAGCAGAAGAAAGTCAGTTTCTTGAAAGGTGGCAGGATGCCAAAGGCAGGAAAGCTGGATCTTGTACACACAAATGTGTGGGGACCTTCTCCAGTGGCATCTCTTGGAGGCTCTCGTTACTACGTCACATTCATTGATGATCATAACAAAAATGTATGAGTTTATTTCTTGAAGTACAAATCTGATGTACTCAGTGTGTTCAAGACTTAGAAGGCCATGGTTGAGACAGAGACATGCTTAAAGCTGAAATGTCTGAGGTGTGATAATGGTGGCGAGTAGATTGATGGTGGGTTCAAGGAGCACTGTGCAACTTAGAGAATCAGAATGGAGAAGACCATTCCAGGAACATCACAACAAAATGGTGTTGCAGAGCGCATAAACAGGACCATTAATGAACAGGCTAGAAGCATGAGATTGCACGCCGGACTACCAACTACTTTCTGGGCAGAAGCAGTCAGTACTGCAGTTTATTTGATCAATAGGGAGTCATCTGTTCCATTAAACTGTAAATTACTTGAAGAAGTCTAGAGTGGGAAAGAGGTAAAAAT
Source organism: Phalaenopsis hybrid cultivar (assembly GCA_002079205.1). Lineage (NCBI taxonomy): Eukaryota > Viridiplantae > Streptophyta > Magnoliopsida > Asparagales > Orchidaceae > Phalaenopsis > Phalaenopsis hybrid cultivar. The sequence continues at coordinate 4,352 of JXCR01071279.1, read as the reverse complement.
TTTTTCATCTTAAGACTTTTGGTCGTGTTTCTTATATTCTCATTAATCCTGATGCTTGAAGTAAGCTTGAGGCTAAGTCAAAGAGGTGTTATTTCATTGACTATGGAAATGAGGCATTTGAATATCGTTTCTGGGATGATCAGGCTCAGAAGACCATAAGGAGCAGGAATGTGATTTTCAATGAGAATTTTATGTACAAAAATAAGTCCAGTACAGTTTCTGAAACAACACTGAAGGAATCTGAATTGGTAAAGTTTGATGATTTACAAGAGGTCACAGTGTAAGATAGAGATACAGGTGACGAGGAGAGTGGATCCGGGGCATCCACTCCTATTGTTCCACAGTCAGTTTCCGAGCAGTCTACCCCTATAGTTGCAGTTCACAGGTCAGAAAGGGCTAGACGTTCTCCACAGCGTTATGCTCCAACTTTGAACTATATTCTGCTGACAGATGGTGGAGAACCTCAGAGTTATGAAGAAATCTTTCAATATGAAAATTCAAGCACGTGGGAACTTGCCATGAAGAAGGAGATGGATTCTCTGCTTGAAAATCAGACTTGGGAGTCAGCAGATCTTTCATCTGGGAAGAAGACATTACACAAAAAGTGGGTGTGCCGGGTGAAAACTGAGCATGATGACAGTAAAAGGTACAAGACTATACTTGTTATAAAGAATTTTCAGCAGAAGCACAATATTGATTATTCTGAGATTTTCTCTCCTGTGGTGAAGCTTACAACCATCAGAATGGTAATGTCTATGGTGGCTACTGAATATCTCTTCCTTGAGCAGTTAGATGTGAAGACAACTTTTCTTCATGGGGATCTTGAAAAAGACATCTACATGCACCAACTTGAAGGGTTCGTGGTACAGGGAAAGGAAGAGTCAGTTTGCAGATTGAAGAAGAGCTTGTATGGCCTGAAGCAAGCTCTCAGACAGTGGTATAGAAAATTTGATAATTTCATGCACAGTGCAGGGTACAACAGATGTCAACAGATCATTGTTGTTATGTCAGATATTTTGATAATTCTTATATCATCCTACTATTATATGTGGATGATATGCTTATTGCAAGTGCTAGTATTGAAGAGATCAATAATCTGAAAGAGCAGATGTCAGAGCACTTTGCAGTGAAGGATTTGGGAGCTGCAAAGCAAATCCTTGGTATGAGAATTGTTAGAGATAGAGTCAGAGGCATGTTGAGACTCTCTCAGGCTGAGTATGTGAAAAAGGTACTTAGCAGGTTCAACATGGGTAAAGCCAAACCAGTTGGCACACCCTTAGGAAGTCACTTCAGACTCGGTAAGAATCAGCCGCCAAAGTCAGAGAAGGAACGAGATTACAAGAGTAAGGTTCCTTATGCTTCAGCTATTGGTTCACTTATGTATGCAATGGTTTGCACCATACCTGATATTGCCCATGCAGTGGGAGTTATTAGCAAATACATGAGTAATCTAGGAAAGAAACATTGGGAAGCAGTGAAGTGGATTTTGAGGTACCTAAGAGGCTCTACAAAAACTTGCTTGTGTTTCTCAGGAAAGAGTTCAGAGGTGCAGGGCTGTGTTAATGCTGATCTAGCTGGAGACATTGATACTAGAAGAAGTAATACAAGCTATATTTACACTATTGGTGGCACTGCAGTATCATGGGGCTCTAATCTGCATAAGACAGTTTCGTTGTCTACTATAGAAGCTGAGTATATAGCAGTGTCAGAGGCTGTAAAGGAGATGATATGGCTACAGGGCTTCTTAAAAGAAATGGGCAAGAAGAATCAGAAGGGCATACTCTACAGTGATAGTCAGAGAGCTATATTCCTTGCCAAGAATCCAACATTTCAGTTCAAGAAAAAGCACATTCAGATCATGTATCACTTCATACGGTCATTGTTGAATGACAGACAATTGTTGCTTGAGAAAATTTGTAGAAGCCAGAACCCTGCTGATATATTGACAAAAAGTGCTACTCTTGAGAGACTAAAGTTGCGCGCAACTTCAGTTGGTCTTCTAGCTTGAAGACATGGACCTTGAGTTGCAGAGATGGAGGATTTATGTTTGAAGGGTGACGCCACCAATAGAGGGTATCAGTTTGAGGAGGAAGGACGTTGCAGTTTGTGTACCGATCTCCAAGTGGGAGATATGTTGAGTGTGGAGCCCAATAGAAAAAAAAAACTTACCTGCTCCCGTCTCCCGTCCACGATTCTGCTCCTTTTTTTTGCGAATTAGTTTCTCCCCCATTCGCGAATCAACCCCTTGCTCTCCTCCTTCGGTTTGCAAAAAAACAGTTCTCTCGTCTCGGCCTCTCCTAGATTCGCGAAACCCGCTCGCCTCCTTCAGTTCGCGAACCTTTGTCTCTCTCGTTTGCTGGAGGTCGCCGCTTTCGTTCCTTCAGTTCGCGAAAACAGGAAAAGAGATTTCTCAGAAGGCAGAAAAAGGTGTGTTTTTCGCAGGTGCTCCCTCTCTTAATTGTTTCTGCGTGCTTGGCAGAAGGAAGAAGAAGATAGTGAAGAAGAAGGTGTTTGTTCTTGATTTCTTCTTGTTGGCTTAAAGCAGAAGAGAAACATATTTTCTCTTGTATTTTTTTCTTCTTTTTCGGTGCATCTCGGTGTAGAGAAAGAAGAAGATAGAGTGAGAAAGTGAGAGACTTTCTCCTGTCAATGTCGTTGTGATCAACTGATGTAAATTTCTCAATTAGTAAAATTCTCCGCAACTCCGTGGATGTAGGCAAATTTGCCGAACCACGTAAATCTGTGTGTTCTTTTATTGTGTGAATTTTCTCGTGCTATTTTATTCACTTCATCGTCAATCATTTAAATATTTATATACCACAACACTTTATTCGAGCTTCATATCAAATATTTAACAAGTTGATTGTCGAACAATAAACGAGTTTGTCATGAACATAAATGAACAAATTTAGCTATGTTCATTTTTAGTTAATTTAAAATTCGAGTTTTAAAAAATTGTTCAAACTTGTTTATTTACTAATTTGAATGAACATGAACAAGTAGAGTTCAAGTTGTTCATTGAGTGCATTGGTTTATTTACAACCCTACTCACACTAATGCTTAATGCAACATATTTTATTAAAGTAAATGTAGTTCTCTTTATATATATATATATATGGATAGAAATAAATTGACACGTACAAATAAGTATTGCGTGATATTACGTAAATGCCCCTTCAACAAGTAGACAGTAGGCTCATAGCCGACCTTCTCAAGTGTCAAGCTTGAAGCAGAGTTGATGAACGAATACACAGAAAAGGGCTTCCAACTTCNGCGTTATGATAAGTATTGTAAATTAACATTAGTCAAATTATGCTATTATATTTCATTGGCATGACAATTTATCAGAAATAGTGGTATGAAAAATCTGTTATCATTTACATTTGATATTATTAAATATCTTTAATCATTTCTTCTATATCCAAAAACCGAAAAAAAGAGGAAAAAACTTGACATATATCTATTATGTCGATAAGCTTGACCAAGGAAAACCATAATATGTTTAAGTACTATGTCTTCCAATTTTAGATACTCTTATGGGAATGACACTTAAAATTGAAACTGATATCATTCATCTATGATATGTCATTGAAGGTCAATTTTCTCCTTAAAACTCTAGATATAGTTAAGTGACCTATAGATCAACATCCTTCATGTCGACTTTCTATAAAAAAATTTTTGTCTGCCAATATCATCACCAAATTTAGTTGTGAGAAGGAAATAAATTAAAATGCTACTGCATGTTTGATCTTCTTGAACTCCATTACATCAAGTACTATCCTATGAATGGCATTCAATACACAAGTAGCTTACTAATGTCGGTCCATTGTATTTGTTCCAGTAAGGGCTTCTTAAAAGAAATATTTAATTATGCAGAACTCTCAATATTCCAATTTAAATTGGATTGCTTTAGGACTAAATAATAAACATATAATATTATTAGTATTTGTATGGAGATAGTTCTAAGAAGCATTGCAAGGTTATGCATTTGCTTACTTCTTTCTATTTGTAGCATAAATACCCCTTTTTGTTGTTCATGAACTTAAAACTTCTTCGTATGTTCTTTTTACATAGGAATTATTTGGCAATCCTTGATTCATTAAGCTAAGCTATGGGTTCAACCATCTCAATGTATGGAGATCACAAGGGGAAGATTCTCTTAGGTCTTAATAGTAGAGAATGGTTTTTGCTCAAGTGATTGTAACCAAGCCTACCTAAGGCAACGATAGCGTACTAAAGATCCCCCCCACCACTTAAAAAAAACTTGACAGTCTGTAATTTTGCCCACCCTAAAAAATTATGTTGGTTCCGCCCTTGTAGTAAGGATATAGAGGCTTACCTCCCTAGTAACA
>JXCR01071277.1:0-11765 GCA_002079205.1 Phalaenopsis hybrid cultivar | reverse complement strand
AATTGATATATGTGAAAATCATAAAATTATGGGATCAATTCAACCCCATGCTAGCTGCAAAGCCGATGAAAGGACAGAAACTAGCAAGGCAAAAGAAGTACTACTGAGGTTGAAGGTCACATAATGTTACAGATGTAGAACATCAAAAGATATGTACCACATCAAATAATAGATCAAGAATAATNGAGCTTCAGGTTCGACAATCTTTCTCGAAAATATGTTCTCCAATGGCATTTGGCTTCTTCTCCCTCTTATTTTCTCATCATCTGAGGATTATGAGGTATCCTCTTTCAGGAAATAATTCATTTTCTTCTACTAGCATCGTAGTCGAAGCTCTCCTTGGCCCTATTTTCAGCAATCCTTCTCTTCGCGGCTGGTGTTTTTGGGATTCTCACCTTCGTATTATTGATCCTGATGATCCCACGTGGCTTCTAGGATGATCTCTGTAATGGCTCCTTGAGGTCTCATGCTTTATTTCTTCCATCACCATCTTCACCNTTAGGTCTCTTTGTCTCATATCAAAAGTCTTGATTCGCTAGAAGTAGTTGTGTTTCAAGAGTTTGATCTCCATAAAGATCAAAGAACTCTTGACTCTTTCACCTCTAGAATAAAGAAGAAAAAAGAAAGATCGTGCAGCTCTAATTGTTGTCGTCAAAAATTCCTTAGGAGAGCATTTGGTGATCTCTGCAAATGAATTTGTTCCTCAAATCGCCTTGTTCATGAAAGGGTGTTCTCTTTGATTTATCCTCCAGTTCCCTGGTTACACGAGGACTCTACAAGTTGTATACTTCGGTCGAAATATGTTTATTGGCCAGCTCCAAAAATTAAGCAAAGGTTTCGTCTTTTGCAAGGCAAGTGCATATATCAATGGGCCCTTACATAGGCTCTAGGCCAACGTTGTGCGAGCGATGACGGGATCAATATCTCTAACGCCCGGCATCGCTCGATGGAATCAAGTGATAAAACTTCACAGGCTTTCAGAAGGTGCCTCTCGAATCTTCAAAAAAAGCTTGAGAACTTTTTTGTGATGTTAGGGCACTGGCGAACTGAGCCATGCATATTTGTTTGAATTCATCAGAAGAGATAATAACTGCTATCATCAAGTTACTTAAACAGTGCAGAGCTGATTCCTTCAGGGTGATGATAAAAAAAATGGTATTTAAGGGTGTCGTTAATTCATAATAAACATGCTGACAATTCAAAATAAACAGCCTGATTGGCGGAATTCATTTTCCCTTTATAATAATCCAATGAAGGGATTTTAAACTTTCTGGGAGCTTCAGGTTCGACAATCTTTCTCGAAAATATGTTCTCCAATGGCATTTGGCTTCTTCTCCCTCTTATTTTCTCATCATCTGAGGATTATGAGGTATCCTCTTTCAGGAAATAATTCATTTTCTTCTACTAGCATCGTAGTCGAAGCTCTCCTTGGCCCTATTTTCAGCAATCCTTCTCTTCGCGGCTGGTGTTTTTGGGATTCTCACCTTCGTATTATTGATCCTGATGATCCCACGTGGCTTCTAGGATGATCTCTGTAATGGCTCCTTGAGGTCTCATGCTTTATTTCTTCCATCACCATCTTCACCTGTTCTCTTCACTTGTTCATTTGTTGTAACACAAATTCTCTGGTGCAATCAATTGCTTCTCTTCGTTCTCTATCACGTCAAAGATTTATTTGTTGGATTAGAGTATGAATTCAACACTCACTGCACATTTTAAGATGTTGAATCTTCTTAGGATGTAGGGTCTCATATAGTTCGTAAATTCATACAATATAGAAGAGACCTTATGAGATGAGCGGAGAAGGTAGAAAGGAATAGAGTTTCAGCTTGTGTGTATTACTCCTAATGCCTCCTCTTTTCCCTTGCCCTCTTAAGGGAGGTAAGGACTCTCCTATTTCTATGGCTCAGAGGTTGTGCTTATCCTCATAGATAAGGCCACAATGTACGAAACCTATCTAAGATTTGTTTTTGAAAAGATATCATTATGAGTGTCAGGTAACTCATAAATGAGCATAGACAGTGATGGGTTAGTTTCCCTTTTTTTAGCATTCAGGTAAACTTGAAGGATCAGTAAATGAACTCGACGGTCAAGTTTGACAAATGCAAGCGAGCTTATCAAAGGAGCTCGATAAGTACAGGCGAGCTCGGCAGAAGAGCTCATCAAGTACTCTTGAGAAGTAATTCTTGTAGCTATTACTTCGATGGATGTGGTTCGAGAGTACGATCTGTCAGCTATATGCTCTAGGTGCATGATAATATTTACATTCCAAAAAAGACCCAATCTCATAGGCCCAAAAGGCCCATTTACATGCAAGCTTCATTGGTAGCTTAGGAAAACTTAGANAACTCATAGGCCCAAAAGGCCCATTTACATGCAAGCTTCATTGGTAGCTTAGGAAAACTTAGGATGTACACTGTTATTTTGCTACAGTGATAAGCTGATGACAAGGTGAAGAAAAAGAGAGAGAATTTTAGGAGAAAATTTTTTTTCATTGATTTCTGCAAATTTCTAGCCTAAAAATAGACAATTACAACAAAGATTATTCTATATGCTTCCCAAACAAACTCCATAAAGAAAATGAACCCCCAGTCTACAAATAATCAATTAGATAAGCTCAAAACTAAGCAATAATTCTTACCAAATTTTATCCTAATTTAAATTTAAATTCAATTGCAAACTTATCTAAAACTNAACTCCATAAAGAAAATGAACCCCCAGTCTACAAATAATCAATTAGATAAGCTCAAAACTAAGCAATAATTCCTACCAAATTTTATCCAAATTTGAATTTAAATTCAATTGCAAACTTATCTAAAACTTAGCTTAAATTTCAAAACTCAGCCTTAATACATTGTAATTTCAAAGTTTGATCCGATAGTCCAGCTTCCAAATCCTTGAGCTCCATTATCTAATGTATGACTGAATCTAATTGTGCATATGGATTCCTGGTGGCATTTTCTTTGATCAAAATGGTGTGGTCAGAGAATCAGTACAATCGACAATTGCAAAGAAAAAAGCGGGCCATTAAAAATTCAACGAATATAATCTCTTTAATCTTTAGATGATATAATACATATATTATGAGTAAGTTCATCTTGTTTAGATCATTTATATCTCTTATTCCCTTAATGATTTGATTCCCTTATACAAATTGATATATGTGAAAATCATAAAATTATGGGATCAATTCAACCCCATGCTAGCTGCAAAGTTACATAAATTTGGCCGATGAAAGGACAGAAACTAGCAAGGCATAAGAAGTACTATTGAGGTTGAAGGTCACATAATGTTACAGATGTAGAACATCAAATGATATGTAGCACATCAAATAATAGATCAAGAATAACGATCAAAAGCAAATCATGATCTAGCTTACAGCAGCACTTCTTCAATTTTAAAGCTACAAAATTCTAAGCGCTGTTTTTTTATTTTTCAGATTTATCAGAAAATGTACACAAACACATTCAGTAATCCATTGTCAAAATTCCGAAAGCATAACATAAAAGGAATAGCTATTAAAGTATGAACACAAACACCAAAAAAAAATAACAAGTTTTGATATATAGAAGTTAACGACATCCTTTTTCTATTTAGTCCGGAAAGAACGAAGTTCAACAGGAGTATAACAAGAAATAAGGGCCATAGAGAAGTTTACCGCATCTAGTGCCCAAAGAAGCATTTAGCTGAGATGTGAGCTATCACACCGGTAAAGTTGGGCATCCGAACAATTGAAACTTGCCAATCTACCACAGTTTCCAGATCGAATAACCATATCTTCACCAACCTAGGAAGTCAGGACATGAGTGAGTTATAAAACAATGGCAGGTAAATTGGTTTGGTATGTAAGGCAAAAAAGGGGGTGGAGAGGCCCAGCAGGCAATATTCTAGTTCCCATTTCCAAGTTACACGCTTAAGCCTACAGCCAAAAATGAATCAGCCATAGCTGGAGATGAGCTTTATCCCTAGCATGCCTAAGCTTTTTGGGATAAACTAAAGGTTCATTTAGTGTAGCTGCATTTCTTTATAAAGAAGTTCATAAAATTGTCAGAAAAAAATAATATTTTAAAAAATTATTGTGAGTATTATAAATATAATAGCAGCTTCCATATAGCAACCACATTTTAGTAGACCAACTTCTCAAAAGCAAAATTCTACTATAAAAATTTATCCAAGGCAAAAAAAAGCAGTAGCCAAACAGTCAGTGTGATAGCCATTTGAAATATAAAGCAAAGAGAAAGCTACCTCAAACAAACTCTTGTAAGCATGGTTTAACTAAAACATAGAAATAAACAAAATAAAATTAATGGTTAATCTTTTATACAGATTAATATTAATCGAGGATTGAATAAAATACATAAAATTGTTTCCCTATTGAGTTTTGATTAAATAATTAATTAATTATTTATTTATTTTATTACTCTTAAAAAAATCATTAGAATCGATAAAATTTCTAATTAAGATAAGTTTTATATCTAAAGAAGGAAAAATTAATTAATCACTTAATTATGCATGATAAAAATAAAAATATTATTACTTATCATTAATTAACTATGATGAATAAGATTTTAAATTAAGATAATTCTATAATATTTAAAAGAATTTATGATGATTTTAAATAGTTGAGATTAATAAAAAAATTTATTATTATTAATTCGTTGATTTTTATAAATTATAACATTATTTATATTAAGGATGTAAGTTTCAGTCATAATATATTGAAATAATTTTTTCAACTTATGTTGACTTATAGCATCTTATCTTTTTTTATTAGTCAAATGATTTAACCCGGCTTAAACAATTAAACGTCTATGATAACCTAAGAATCAAGAATAAAAAAATGTTTTTGTCAATCATGAAAAAACAAAGAAATTGTGGATAAATGGTTACAGTTCTTTTATTGACTTAAGAGATTAAATTGGACCAAGGAAAATTTTAAGCCCCAACAATAAATTTGTCTTCTAAGTGTTGATGGGCATGAGGAGAACAAAAAAGATGAAATCCATGATTATCCCAAGTCTTGGCAAAATAATTTTGCAGTCGACCAATTAAATCCTTTAGAAATAAAACAGAGATAACTTCGTAATCTCCCTTGCCAGCTTAAATTTAATTCACCTAAACCTACTTTGAAATAATTTTAGAAAAGTTTACAATGGCGCAAACAATGATTTATGCCCTAATAGCAATGAGCTTAATATGATTAATTCTTGCCATACCTAATGCAAGTGTCTTGAATATCATCGCCTGATAAGTAAATTGATCCAAAATATTAAACAGAATAAGTTTTCAATAAAAACTGTCATAAATTCATAAGTTAACCAGGTTTACAACTGAAATTCAAAAAAGCTGAGAATATGAGAATTCTCCTGTAAGATCCAAAAATTCTCTCATTTCTCCTCCCGCTACCAAGCCGCGCGACCCAACTTTCCCTATTAATCGCGTGAATCGCTCGATCACACAAATCAGGAGATTACACTCGTTCTCGCCCTCCTGATCGAAACTCCCGCGATCTTTCATTTGTTTCCTTTCTTCCCGCCAGTTTGTCTTCAATTGTTGCCTTCCCGATTTGTTCGGTTGCACCGCATCTCTGTTATATAAGGAGACAGTAAGCTACGCATCGGACAACTCGAATCCTCCTGTCACTACCGAGCCTCCCTTCACAGCCGCCAAAAACTTCTCTTCTCTCCGCCCCATTTTTTCTTCAAACCAGTAGCTATCTATCCTTTTTAATCATTTATAGTAGCTGAGGCATGAAGTAAGCTCTCCCCTCGTTGCTTTTATTTCTTCTTCTTTCAATATTGTTGTTATAAAATGTTAAATCAATTATATTTATTATAATTATGCACAATAAAGTACTCTTGACCAGATTTTCTGCAAATCGAACGGCTCCGAGCGGAGCATACGACACCTGATAGAGCTCTACGAAAATAAACAAAGATGCCTGGAAGACGACTAAGTGATGGTAGTCAACCGATCGGAAATTGATTGAGTGGCCGACCAAGGGCCAACCGACCCAGAAGCTGATCGAGCTAGAGGTTGATCGACTCAAAAACCGTTCAAGTAGAGGTTGACCGGCAAAAGGATGATCTGCCGAATATTCATCAATTGCACAGCATGGAGCAGATTGATTTGGGATTGATAGATTAAAAAAGGGGCATGGATGTAATTATCATTTCAAACTAATCTTAGGCCTCTATAAATAGAGGAGCATTAAAAGTAATAGAAGTTGTTGATACAACATACAAAATATCTCATCCCTTCTCACACTCCATTCATTGGGTGTGATTCACAGACAAATCAAGATTTAACATCCTAAAATGTGCAGTGAACGTGGATCTTGTCGCAAACAAGTAGAGTGACCCAAGGAAAAGAAACCCAATATCGAGAAACCGCAAACAACATGAACTATACCCGAGAGTTTGTGGCCCAAGAAAATCGATGAGCTCAAAGAACAAATGGACGCAAAAAGGAATGCACTGACTCAGCAAAGAGTGCAACTACCACAAAGAGTAACATCCCACCACCAGCAAAGAGGGACTGCACTAAACACCAAATGAATTTTACCAGCCCTAGAAGGAGAGCAGGATACACACTATCCCGACAACGTCGGGTCAGCACCACTTGAATATTGCAGATACAAGCATATCGAAGCATTGCAACCCGTGCAACCAGAGATCACTTTCTCCAGGTAAATTTTCGAAGTTGAGCGCCCCGAGCGTTTCAAGATCCCAACTTTAGAGTCATATTGAAGACGATCGAATCTGGCCAATCATATTGCCTCTTTCAAGTCAGTTGTATGCCTACACAGGATAAATGACGCGCATAAATGCTGCGATGGCACACCAAGGACCCCTTGAGCTCAATACCCAACAAGGAAATGGCTTCGAGATCAATGAGACCATTAAAGAAATACCCGTCGTGGGTTTGGCCTCACATTTGATGAGGTCTCTCTTCTCTCTTCTCTTACCCCTTTAGAACCTAGGATCTAGCCTTAAGGTTTCCTTAGAGGCCACCCTAGAGGATTAGAGAAAGGTTCATACCTAAGTTAGAATCTAAATCAAATTTTAATTCCATTTCGTTTGAAATATACTTGATTTTAATCCTTAGCACTTAGTTTAGTGTTGGGTTGATTTTAACCAAGTTATTAAAACTAAAGGTTGAGTCTCCTGCAAAGTTATGTATATGATTTTAAGTGACCCATTGAACCTAATGACATGAATCCATGACATAGATACCTTTTTAACGCTCGTTCTATCCCATGGACTAGAATGACTAGGGCTTTTTCTTTTGCCTAGTCAACCTAGGAGAGAACCCTATGGGTCTCATCTAATTACTTTGGACTTCTTTCTTTTAGCTCATTTTCTGGTTTAAAGGTGAGCACATTTGATTTGGTGTTCAAATTTGAACCATAAATTGAGCTAAATTTAAAATTTTAATGAATTTATACAAAATTTAAATCAAATACAGCTTAAATTCAACTCAAATTCAATTCAAACTTAAATTATCAAATTCAAATTAAACATACCCAAAATCACACACCTAAAGCAAATACAAATATGATACGCCTACTATACGACCATTCCATGCACGAACACTATGGATCCAACCGACCAGCCCACCACAACCCTCCACATGTTGATCGGTTCAGCGGGAGTGGGCGGAAAGTCTTGATGCGGCAGTATAGGATTCCAGCCCCCAGGTGGACCCACTAAGGCTCTAATCATGTACACNGCAAATACAAATATGATACGCCTACTATACGACCATTCCATGCACGAACACTATGGATCCAACCGACCAGCCCACCACAACCCTCCACATGTTGATCGGTTCAGCGGGAGTGGGCGGAAAGTCTTGATGTGGCAGTATAGGATTCCAGCCCCCAGGTGGACCCACTAAGGCTCTAATCATGTACACAAGAAGAAGTAAATTAAGGGGATTTTGGGAGGAAAGTTTGAGTGATTTTTTGGGGGTTATATTAAAGTTAATAACATAGGTTTTGGGTATATTTTGATTGGCTACAAATTTTCCTTTGTCTTTGTGTTCCTAGAGACATATAGAGTTTGTTGAAAGACGATCTACCTCTCAAACTATAAATCACCAATTATATCTTATTTGTTTACTTTGATATTAATCAAATTAGCCCTATCTTGAATTTTCCCACATATATATTGCAATCTGCTCATTGATTATGACTCCAGTTCCTATCAAAATACATCTCAACTTTTACCCATATAAAAAAACTTAATCTCAAATTTAAATCCCATATCCAAAATCAATTATAAAGTCAAACTTATACTCAAATTAAACTTCAAATTCAATATACAAAAATCAAACTAAAATGTAAATCAAACTCACATGTAAACTTAATCCAAATGCGCATAAATCTTATGTCAAATCCAAATTCAACGAACAATGTGCACCCAAATTCAACGCTAAACCTATTCCTAAAGCAACTTTAAATCAACACCCAACCTAACAAAATCCAAACTTATGTCCAAATCAAATTCACCACAATTCAACACCATACAACTCCATCTTGTTGATTCAAATGTTTAGTGAAACCTGTAGTCAACCCTAAACTAAATCAACACTTAATGTGCTTCCATTGTACACCTAATATAACACTAAATTCAATCCTAAGTTAACTTAATATAAATGGCAAATCTAATCTTCATCTAAAACCTATACTAAACAACACCCAAATCTCATACCAAATTTTCCCTAACTTAACAATCAAAACTTCTTAATTTAACCAATAACCTGCTCCTAAATCAGCCACTAAATCAACATAAAAGTTAACCCAAATTCATTCATAATCGAGAGTTTTCTTTTAAACTTTTGTCTCATAAGATGTAATTAATTGTAGGGGCTTGCTCTTAAGAAGTTTGTAACCCAAACTAATCTAAACCCTATTTAGCTTCAGAGTTCGTTAAGGGAAATATTTGTTGGTTTAAAATCCAAACTCAACAAATATTACGTAAAATCATTTAAGTAATTGAATCCGTCGTAAAATGGTATTTCTATCTTTTGAGATAGTATATTACTTTTGATGACTTATTTGATTATTCAAATAAATTAAAATATTTAAAATCTATGTGGTGCACACAATAAATTAACATAAAGCTAACGAGGTAGATAAATTTTTCCAACTAAGCAAAGCTTTTGATGCAGGTCATAGGGACAAACTTATCAGTTATTCCGAGAGCACCATGATGTGTTCTGCTGGTCATCCATAGAAATATCAAGAATACCAATCAAAGTCACTTGTAACCGGCTAAACGTCAACCCAATAACCTGACCGGTGAAACAAAAGATGAGATCGATGGTGAATACGTTGGCAAAATCGATACACGAGGAAGCACATAAGCTGCTGGAGATCGGCTATTTATGAGAAGTGCAACAACCACATTGTGTCGCCATTGTAGTAATGGTCCAAAAGGCAAATGGCAAGTGACAGATGTGCATCGAATTTACAAGTCTGAATGTAGCTTGCCAAAAAGATAGCTACCCTATGCAGAGAATTGATGTGTGATACACCTCGAAATCAAAATCAACAAATAAACCACGATGAAAGGACAATAGATAGGTGGAAAAAATACAACCAAGGGCTGTTCTTACAAAAGATCAAAGAAAACAAGCAAAATACAAGGTTGGTCTACTATTTAAGACTCTAGACATCTCTAGGAACACCACAAAAAGAAAGAAACAACAACCACTCAAAATATGCATAAAAGAAAACAAACCCTAGGTTTTCTCCCTTAAGGAATCCACGCCACAGACTTTTGAAAACTTTCCTTTTCCACTTTCCCTCTAAATCTGTTTTAATTTCTCCTCTTTGACTATGTAATTAAGCTATTCGTAGACCCCAAACTCTCCCTACCTTCTTCTCCTGCGGCAAAACGCCGCTCCACCTCTTCGCTCAAACGAGATCGGCCCATCTGTGGGTTTGGCGTGTCTGTGGGAGGGCATTTGATCGGTCCCTCTTGGACCGATCCCGTGATGGGCGAAACATTACTCCCATCCCAAAGAAGTACCTTGTTCTCAAGGGGAAAGGAACTACAAATACCTAAAACCGTTAATATCTCTAACATCATTGGCTCTTACAGAAGAGCTCTTTGTGATAACGAAGAAATCCAGGTGCTAGGTTGAAGATTCCGGCCTTCAAGTAGGCCAGGTATTGCAATGACATGTTGAACGGATGGACCTTCAATCACGGTGACCGATTCAACATTTTTTGGGTACATCCCAAAAGAGCCCGTCTAACCTAAAGATGAGACTATCCTTCTCTTCATCACCACCTTCCTCTTTTGCTCGCCCTCACGACGTTTTATGCCTCTCTTCCGAGAGTAAATCTCGAATCAAGATCTCATTAAGAATATCAGTTTCAGACTTCGTAACCTTATCCATTGCGAGTTCTCACGAGGGAGAGAAGCAACCAACGAAGAAAAGGGAGATCGACTGTTCGTGCATGGCAGCAAAGGATAGCACGAGATAGGCAAGCAGAGAGAAACACCAGCGTCCTACTTATAACAATCACTAGCATGAAAATTAAGGAAATATTAATCATTGTTGTCATTTAATGATAGCTAACAATTTATTGTATTTAATTCTCTCATTTTTTTTGTAGCATAACTTACTAATATACAAGACAATCATGGAACTAAAATATGTCCAATAAAAATACCCTTGACCAGATCTTCTGTGGATCGAACAGCTCTGAGTGGAGCACGCATCACCTGACAGAGCTCTATGAGAATAAACAAAGATACCTAGATGACCATTGAGCAGTAGTATTCAACTGGTCAGGGACTAATCAAGTGGTCAACCAAGAGCTAAGTGACCAAGAGGTAGGCCAAACCGGAGGTTGATCAACTTGGAGATCACTCAGATAGAGGCCGACCGACAAGAGGACAATACGTCAGACATTCATCAACTGCACGACATGAAGCTAATTGATTGAGAGTCAACCGATTAAAGAGAGTCATGGGTGTAATTGTCATTTCACACTAATTTTAGCCTTCTATAAGTATAGGAGCATTAAATGAAATAGAGGTTATTAATACCATATACAAATACATCACATTACTTTCTCATCTCTCTCAATATATTTCTCTCTCCTCACTCCATACCTTAGGTGTGATTTGCAAACAAATCGAGATTCAACAATTTACTTGGCAACTTTTCCTAGGCTAGAATAAGGTTGATTTCAAATCAATTTGTCTTCTTATGTTAGTAATAATATTGTTATTAACATTAGTAAATGTTAGTAAAGTTGCACTTAACTTAATAAATATTTTGTTTTAATTCATACAATTGCATGATTCTTAATAGTTGGGGATTTTGACTTGTATAAAACTTGTGAGTCAGCATTGGTCAAACACTAAAATAGGTATGTGACTGTTCTTTATTATGCAATAAGCATATATTTCATATTTATGAACTTTATTCTTATTGTTTATATTAGATTCATAATTACCATATAAGATTGTTAATGTCATTGTTACTTCATTTATATATCTATTTGTGTTTATTATAAGATTCATTTATTGCTCATAATAAAGTAATTACTGTCTTATTTTATCGTTGCTCAACTCTATATATATTTGATTAAATCTTGCAATTATCATATTTTCTTTTACAGCACTTCATGTTTATGAATCGCATGTAGCTCTTTTTCATACACAACCTTATGTGAAGTAGCATATTGCTTACACATTTACTTGTGAAAACTGACATAATTATGTAGCTTGTATGAATAATAA
>JXCR01071255.1:0-19561 GCA_002079205.1 Phalaenopsis hybrid cultivar | reverse complement strand
CAAATTTAAATTTCTATTTTATTAAAATTAATTTTATTACAAAATTTTGGGACCCAGTCACATACATTGGGCAAATAGCCATTCCTCAAAACAAATATCATTTTCAGAAATTCACTTCAAGGAACGTCAAGCTGCATAATATGTCTTCGAATATCGTCCATTGACTGGCAATATAGGCCTGTCGCCTCAGAAATCTACTAGTTGAATAGACCTCTACAATGAATGGTCCCTCCTAAGTTGGTTCAAAATTTCCACCCATCTTGCGGTGTGCAAGGATATGTCTCCTGAGAACAAGTACGAGATCACCAACCTTGAACGCCCTCACTCAGACCAACTTGTTGTAAGCCTGCACCATCCTCGCTTGATAAAGCTCTAGATTATGCTACGCCTTTAATTTTTTTTCTTTGAAACTTTTCAATTATGCAATTCTTAGTTTAACATTATATTTTACTGTAATTTGATTAGTGACAACAACTCTGAGAGACGGTAGCTGAACCTCCAACGGAAGTACGGCGTCGGACCCGTACACAAGTGCATACGGTGTACATTTAGTAGGAGTTTTGAATGTTGTTTGTTAGGCCCACAAAGCCTCTAATAACTTCTCATGCCAACCTCTCTTATTCCCGTCCAATAATTTCTTCAAAATTTGCACAAGCATCTTATTGAAGGCCTGCAGACCGTTCACTCTGGGATAGTAAAGTGTAGAATACCTCTAATTTATCTCATGTCATTTGACAAAATTATTGATATTGGTGCTCTTGAAAGCTGACCTATTGTCCAAAATTACTCTGTGTGGAACAACAAAATGGTAGATAATCTGACTCTTGAAAAACGTAAGATCGTGTGTTGTAACCTCTCGTTATGGTACTGCATCTGTCCACTTAGAGAAGTAATCTGTTGCTGCAAGAATAAATCTGTCCCCCTTTAAAGATGAAGTTTCTATCAGACCCACAATATTCATGCCCCAACACTCGAATGACCTCGAGGCGATGGTCGGGTGTAGCACATTCGGCGGTAAGTGCAAGACTACTCCATGCACTTGACACATGTGACAATTTCTAGGTAAATACATGCAATCTATCAACATCGCTGGCCAATAATATCCAAGTCTCTTAATTTTCATCATCATATTTGGCCCTGACTGGTGAGCTCCACACAATCTAGCATGTACTTCCTTGATAATATCTTGTGCTTTAGCTCTGCTTATACATCTCATCCACATCTGATCAAATGAACTAATATAAAAGTTGTTTCCTACCAAAGCATATGACATAGCTCTTCTCATGCTGTGATACGTTACTGACTTGTCATCTGATAAATTTCTTGTTTGAAAATATTCTATTAATGATCTGCACCAATCTATAGTATCGTTTGTTACTGTAGCTATTATCTCTTCTTTCTTTCCATGCTTGTGTAGGTTGTCGAGGTCAATCTTTGACAGAACTTGACATTATTGTACTCTAATATCAATGGAATCCTCTGGTAGACATGCTAATTCCTTAACAAACTTGGCTAACACATCAACAAGAGTGTTATCTCGCCCAGGAATCATATACGGTGCCACCTTCAGAATTTATTCTAACAACGTCATTTCATACTGGTGGTATTTTTGCTAGTCTTAACTTCAGAATCCTGTATTGTCTGCCAACTTACAGAATCATGAGTTGTGAATCACTATAGATGGCAAAGTCCGTTATGACCATTGATATTGCTAATTCCAATTTGGTGATCAAGGCTTTATACTCTGCTTCATTGTTGATACATGACTCTATCAGGTGGTAAGAAAACCTTAACATTCCCTGATCTCGTGTGACAAAAGTCAGAAAATTCCTTGCTTTACATGGTATAATGGTTTATAATCCATTATCCTTTCTTGCTGATGAAGCTCCATTAAAATACATTTACCAACGTCTGACACTGGAAGATTCTACTTGTAGTATATGCTCATATGGTAAATCATTGTTGAGAGGGGACCCAGTTGGAAGTGGGTGTCCTACCAAAAAATTTGCTAAAATCTATTTGTTGATAGCGTGAAGGTGTACAAAAGTTATGAAAAATTATAATAAAATAACAGGCCACTTGTTAAACATCTGAAAAGTGTTGATCGGGTCATCAGCTATTGCAACTGATTAACTTGTGAAATTAGGGTGAGCTAATGAGAAAGCATGTAATTCCTGAGCTTCTGGGTGGCAAAAATCAAAGCTAGACAATGCTTATCAATAGGAGGATACTTTACTTCCACTGTCATTACACATCGACTCAAGTAGTAGAGTGCATTTTCCTTACCGTCGTCATTGACCAAATTTAGCAGGGCTTCGAGAGAGTCATCTAAGGCCGCAGTATAAAGTATTAACAATTTTCCCAGGATATGTTCTGCCAAATAGGAGGTATTGTTAAGTACTGCTTAATATCCTCAAAGGCCCGTTGGAATTTCCCTTCCCAAATAAATTTGGGTCCTTTTTAATGACAACTGATAGATTAGATATAAAGGTTCTCAGGTATGCCAATTTACCTTAAAAAATCATAACTATTTCAAGGTTTTGGGATGTGGTATTTCTAAGATAGCTTTAATCTTATCTGGGCCGATCTCGATTCCCCGATGACGAACAATGAATCCTAGAAATTTCCTAGAGGTAACACCGAAGGCACAATTTATGGGATTCATCTTAAGATTATATTGTTGTAATCATGTACATAAAATCCTCAAATCATAAAAGCGGTCTATTCATTTCTTGCTTTTGATGAAAAAATCATCTACGAAGCACTCCACCTAGTTGTGGATGAGGTCATCAAAGATCTTCGTAGCTCGTTGATATAATTCTCCAGTGTTCTTCAATCCAAACGACATCACTGTGTAACAAATTATTCTGACTGGTGTTCTAAAGGCTATAAGTGCTACATCTTTTGGAGCCATCTTGATCTGATTGTATTCCACGATCCATCCATGAAGGAGAAAATGACATGTGTCGGCGCGATGTCCACCATCAACTCTGGTATCGATAACGGAAACTCATCCTTTGGACATGCTTTGCTTAAGTTTTTGAAGCCGACACATACTTGTTGACCTCATTTTTGGTTGAGGTCTAGTCTTTCTTCCTTAGGAATATAGGATCTAGTCATAGAACTTTCCTATTGACTATTCTTAGAAGACGAGTGATGGTACCCTCGCCAATAGAAATTCCAAACTCTTCTTTGCTCATTTTGAAGTTCCACATGTTGGCTCTAACCTCTAGCACTTAGTAGGTGGAGCCAATATGGGAGTGCTTAAGAGGGATTCCCCATAGGACTATCTAACCTTAGGGAAGACCATGGGTGATGTGCCTTGGTCTAGCTCACACTTGCACTTCACACTGTCACCTGCAACCTTGAACCCTAGCCTACACATGTCTAGTTTGGTTCCCTTGCCTCTTTGGAGAACCCATGTGAGTGGTCCCCTAAACCCTTAGTCCTTGGCTAAAGTGGATAAGACCGACACATGGAGAATCCAAAGTTGGGTTTCCTTGGTCTCGTGGAATCATGATACTAATTCTATGATTAACATTTGGATCAAACCTCAAACTTACCCAATTACTCAATTTTGGCTTTTTAGCCCCAAATTTTTCCATAATTACCAGATTTCCCTTGGCACCCCAAAATTTAAAAGCTGGTCCAAATTCCTCAATTTGTTCAGAAATCATTTCAAATCATTTCATGCCATCCAAATTACCCAAAATACCCCTAAAATTGCCAAAATACCAAAATGCCCCTGGTGGCCCAAAATTTCCGAAAGTCTCCAAAATCAAATCAAATATCCCCAAAATCAATTTGAACCACTCCAATGAGCCCAATTTGGCCAAATTGAGCAACTTTGACCAAAATCTCAGTTTTGCCCCTAAATGCATAAAGTCCCCAAATCACCCCAATTTGCCCTCAATTAATCTCAAAACTTCTCAATTTCAATCCTAAACTCAAATCCATCATGTCCTAATCCAACTGAAATCAAATTCAAGCCCAATTAAACAAAATTCCAAGCTCCAAATCCAAGCCTAAGTGAATTGCCTCAAATTGATCTAAAGTCCAAAAATCCCCAAATTAAACTTCATGATCAATCAAATGCCTCAATTCTAAATTTACAGCAAATTCTAGCATGTCTAAATCCAATTTCACTTGAACCCAAATCTATTTAACTGGCCCATGATAAATTTCCAAATTCAAATCCATCATGCATATTTAAAAGCCCATTCCATAAAATTTTAAAAGCTCAATTTGAGCTCACATGACATAATTTTAATCTTTCAGGCATCCAAAATCACTTTACCATGGCATCATACTAAATTTCCCCATGTATACATGGAAATTTACCAAAATTGGGCATGTTGACTTTGTTTCTTTAAAAATCCATAAAATAAAAATTTCCTTTTGCATGAAACCTTCCCATGACCCCATACATATCATGACATGACTCACACAACTTTTCTTCCCTCCACCTAAGATCCACTCTTGTCACCATGGTATGCCCTGGTGGAAGCCATGGCCATGGCTATAATGAGAGCACCATCCACGAATAGGAAATGATGATGCACAAAACCCTAGGGAAATGATCCCGATATTCTTTTTTATATGTAGAATTTAAGAAATTGACACCACTACTTGAAGATTTTAATCCTCAATAATGACACCAAAAACTTGATCCAAAGAAAAGTAAGATTTTAATTATATTTTGAGGGATTCTACGCAAGTAAAAGTATCATTATCAAGTAATATAGGGCTTTCTGATTAAGCCCTGAATATCGATCCCATGGAGATTGAGGTTAAGCAATGTGACATTCAAGAGAAATTCTAGTTTAGAATAACACTCCCTAGCTTGGAAGGTCGATAAAAGTTTGGTTTTGATTTTATCGTACAATTATCACTACAATACTACTTCTACTTCTAAATTAAAATACTTATTAAAAATCAGAAGTGGCATTTTTAATATATTAAAGTACTCTTCCTCATGCAATGAAAGTAGTGACATGTGTAAAAGTAAAACAAGTAGTGAGAGAGAATGTGATAATAATAAACAATTATATTCCTTACCCTTATTAGAGATGTTATAAAGAACATTGGTTAATCTAAAGTTTGAATAGTTTTGAAGACAGGCTAGGCAGAGAAGATGCTAGCTCTCACCCTAGAGTTCTCTCTTATCCCTCCACCTGGAGGCTAACATCTCGCATCAAAACCTAAAATAATAGACCAAATTAGGGGATTTAGCCTATCATTCTAAAGCACTCTACTTCTACACCCTTTAAGGATTATTTCCCTATTTATTTGCACATAACTATATGGACTACATTCTCATCCATACAATCTCATGTGATTCTACCACAGTTGATTGAGACAATACCATCCCGGATCATACATGTTCTCACAACTGATTTTAACAAGCACGTTGATCAATTTTACATGTAAATAAAAAACAAAAGAAAGTCATCACAATATATTCTCACTCTACTCGATTCTGTATCCTACACATGCATAATAATTCATTACAAGAGGTTAGAGTAAAGTAAAATACTCACTACACATGGAGAAATAACAAGAACTTTTCATTAAACAAGACTTTGAAAACATACAAACAAAGTACTAAATTCAAGTAAAAATACAATGAAAATAATTATATTTTATAGAAATCAAACTCTCCTTGTATATAAAAAGCAATCTCCTTACAATCCTCTCAAAGAACAAAGTGAAAAGAAAAGAAAAAATCTCTCACTCTCTCTCTTTCTCTCTCACCTTGTCACCTTGCTTGGGGCTCACGCCCAAGACTTCTTCTCTATTTCTCCAAGTCTTCTTCTCATATTTCAAATAATTCAAGATTCTAAGAGTTGTTTAAAGAATTTCCAAGCCTTTTTTTATAATTTCTCAAGAGATGCTTAAGCGTCTCTTCAAAACTGTCCAGATTCAATGAATCTTCCAAATGATGCCTGAAGTGCCTCTTAAAAACTCCATATAAACACCCCAAATTCTTCTAGAAAGTCACTTTTATCATTTAAAACGAATTCCACAAGAGATTTATGAATCACCACTTCAAAAATAATCCAAATCCGACGTATATTTTAGAAGATATGTTGAAAACCGTCACTGGCGCTTAAGCGCCCAAAAAATGTTGAAAACCTTCACCAGCACCTAAGCGCCATTTTTTGGACACTTAAGAACCCCCCTCTCTATATGGTGGTGCCTAATCACCATTTTGGGGGCTTAAGAACAAGGCACAGGCACTTAAGTGTCTGGTTTAGGTCCCTTTGGCTACGGTGAGCCCCAGTCCGACCCAATTTACTCCGGTTTGCTCCGTTTTGGTCCATTTTTATTCCTTTTGCTCCAATCACTCCAAATTCTTCAATTTGATGTACCTAAAACCAAAAACACAAGAAAAAATAGCATTAAAGTGCAATATCATTATAAAATGAAGTATGAAAAATAGTACATTTTTAGGCATATCAAAATCCCCCAAACTTAAACATTGCTTGTCCTCAAGTAATACTACATTCTTAAAATAATTTATGTAGATTAGAGTTAATGGTTCATCCCTTAGAATTGTTAATTTTTTTTTCTAAAAGTGTGATATTTCAAATTAGAAGAACTTCTTGTGAATTAAACTAGCCCAGGGTCTAAAATATTTTTTATCAAACTTGGAAATTTGTTTTCCTATCTAGTTCAGAAATATAGGCAGATTTTTCAAACTTCAAATCCTATGAACTATACTTTCTAGACTTAAGAACTCTCTTAATAATAATTTTTACTAATATAAGTATATAAAGCAAGCTTAGGATTGTTCTAAGTTCTTTACTCTAGAAAGGCTCAAGTGAAACCAATTTTTGATTAGGACTTCTAAAGCTTCTCCTCACCTTATTTTTTTTTCGGGTTCTTTTTAATCCATTATTATCTTTTTTTCTTTTTTTTTGTATGTGAGGATTACTATATCTAGTGAAGTCCTTAAATAATTTTGAATTTCACTATCCTTTTCTAAAGTTAAAACTTATTACTTTCCTTCATTTGAAAAGATGTATATTTTTTTAAGAAAAATACTTTCTAACAGAGCCTTAAATGTTTGAAAATAAGAATTCTAAGAATCCTTAATTTTTCAAAAAATACAAATTTTCCTACTAAAGATAGTTATTCTTTTTTCCAAGTTCTCAACTAAATATCCTTAACTGTAGGTTCACCCTTTTCACTAAAAATATCAACTAAGTTTTCCTACTCCATTTCTATATTTAAAATTTTAACATCCTTAAGATGACTCTGCATAGCAATAATCATTAAAAATAAAATAAAAATTTATTTGTAATAATTTTCAATAGAATTAAGGATTTAATTTGAAACATTTTTCTTCCTCCTCAAACTTAAGCTCAAACATGTGTATCAATGAAGTACAAAAATATGCGGCAAAGAAAGATCACTTTTATAATTTACTACACATCTTACAAAAATATTAACAAATAACACATGGTAGAATATTGCCGTAGAAATTAAATCTAGCCTAAATATTATTGACATAACACTATAAATAAATTTTAAATAGTAGAACATGTACAAATTGAAGATTAAATAGTAACACATTTTAAACTTCATAAAAGAATTGTTGGATGCTGACAAGTTTAAAATATTGAGATAAGTTTTTTCATCTGTAAAGACTCATTTAACTTGACTTACAAACATAGACACACAAACCCCAATAAATAGACTCACAGATTCATAAGCAAACAATGACCGAGGTTAATTTGATCTCCCTTCTACTCACATTTCCCCTCCTTACTTTCAATTTCTAACGAAAGAAACTACACTAATAAAGTGGGTGTATTATAAAACCTTGTATGATTATCACCCATGGACTAGAATTACTTCATGCGTTACCAATTTCAGGGTTACTCTAAATCTAAGGCATACACAATTGGTAAATATAGTGTAGTTCATCCAGCTGTTGTTCACTAAGTAAGTTCATGATTATACCTAGTGAAGACAAAGTAAGATAAAGGAAGTATCAGAGTTTAGATGGTGTGTCTCAAGTCCAAACACAACATGGTTCAAGGTAATGCTCAACTCCGGTTAAGAACTAACTTGTATCAGACTCGTAAACCTGTTACTACCAAAAATCATATACAAATATAGTCATGACGAAGGAATTACCTCACACCATTAATCCACTCCACTCTTACACATCAAACACAGATCAAAGTCCAACATCTCTCTATTATCCAATCCAACATAACAACAATCACAATAAACAAATAACAAAAATATCTATGGGTTGCCTCCCACGAAGCGCTTGGTATAACATTGACGACTCGATGTATCCAATTTTTACTCTAGTCGCCCAACATCAGAATCTCATTCATTTTGTCTGTATACCACAGAATATTCCATTCAGTGATTTTGAATAACTCTTTCTTAGAAGATCTTTTACAGATTTCATCATTCAATTCAGATTCTTGTGATTGCGTCAAATTTGAAGATATAAAGGCTGGTAATGTAGATGAATTCCCTAAATAGGTAGGCCTTAAAATTGTATGGAGTACATTCATCTTAAGTTCATGAGATTTTTCAACAGATGGAATTAAAGTTTTACTATTTTCGGTAACGTCCATCATTTCACACCTCTTCTGAACATGAATACAGTCTTCTTTAAACAACATTTTCAACTCATCATGAAAGTCCATTTTGATCTCATCTATTAACTTACTCTCATAACTTTCTTGGAAATGGTCTTTACGTAGATAATCAATTTCATCAATCTAAATACAATCATCATCTTTTCTCTCAGTTGGATACTTCATAGCCTTTAAAACATCAAAAGTGGCTTCATGGTTATTAATATTCATAGTCTACTCTCCTTTTTGTGCATCTATCATAGCTTTTCCAGAAATAAGAGAATGTCTCCCCAAAATAATTAACTTTTCTATATATTCCTCCATATCTAATTCAATAAAGTCCATAAGAAAGATAAATTTATTAACTTTAATAAGCACGTCTTCTATAATCCCTTTTGGATAAATTATAGATCGATCAGCTAACTGAAAGGTTACAGTAGTAGGAGAAATATCGACTAATCCTAACATTTTAAATATTGATAGAGGAATCAAATTAATGCTCGATCCTAAATCTTATAAAGCTTTTCTATATAATCTTTCTTCAATTGCACAAGGAACTGTTAAGCTACAAGGATCTTTATGTTTCTGAGGAAGCTTTTTCTGAAGTATAGCGCTACACTCCTCACTTATTGCAACTGTCTTGTAATCCCCAAACTTCCTTTTCTTGTTTAATATCTCCTTCATAAACTTTGCATAACTTGATATTTGTTCCAAAGCTTCAGCAAATGGAATATTTATTGTTAACTTCTTAAGTACTTCCATGAACTTTAAAAATTGTTTATCCAACTCATACTATCTAAGTCTTTGAGGAAATGGAGGTGATGGTCTTTCTAAATTGATTTTAGTTGGAGATATTAATTTTTCTAGATCCTTATGAAAATGTTTTTTAGGTCTTTTAGTTTCCTTTGTTTCTCTCACAACTTCTTTCTCATTTCTAACCACACCCTCTATCTCTCTTCCACTTCTTAATTGGATAACATCTATTTGTTCATCATTTTTCTCTTTGGGGTTGATCTCAGAGTTTCTAGGGAGTGTTCCTTGGGTTCTATTGTTAAGTGAATTGGCAATTTGACCCAGTTTATTCTCTATGTTTCTAATCACAACATTTTGACCTTGCAACTTGTTTCCCATTTGTAATACCACTTCTTCTATTGACATCTTATTATCCTCAAATTGTTGATCATTGTTAGAGTTTAGTGGATATGAAGGTCTATAGTTTGTGTTCCCCTAATTATTCCAACTTCCATTAAGATCTTCATGATTATTTTTCCATTATTGGTTTCCACCCTAAACAGTATGATACTAGTTAAAATTATGATGGTTCTTCCAACCTGAGTTGTAAAAGTTAGAATACAGGTTATTTATGGTATTTAAAATCTCATATGATAAGTTAGAATCAATCATATGCCCTAATGAACTTTTCTCACTTACTGAAGTGAATTGAGGCTGGTTCATTCCAAGATGGTCCAACTTCCTTGATATTGTAGCAACCTGAGATGCAAGAATTGCAAACACATTTGTATCATGAACATTGGCTATCTTCTTAGGATTTTTCCTTGCATAGGGCCATTGAAATTCTTCTGTAGCCATTTCTTTATTAAAGCATATGCTACATCAAATGGTTTTGACATTAATGATCCACTAGTGGCAGTGTCAATTATAGACCTAAGGGATCCTACTAACGCATTGTAAAAAGTTTGAATGATTAACCAATTGGGCAGAGCATGGTGTGGACACTTACTTAGGGGTTCCTTAAATCTTTCCCAGGTTTTGTATATTGATTCCTTTTTATATTGACAAAATGAGATAATATCATTTCTATTTTTAGTAGTCCTTGAAGGTGGAAAATACTTAGCTAAGAATTTCTTAGTTAACTCCTCCAAATTTTTAATAGAGCCAGGTGTTAATGAACATAACCACCTTTTAGCCTCATCCCTCAGTGAGAAAGGAAAAAGCTTTAGTCTAACAACATCATCTGACATGCCGTCATAACCAAATGTAGCACAAAGTTCTAAGAAATTTGATAAGTGTAAATAAGGAACCTTTGAAGGAGCTGCCCCAAACTGGTTGTTCTGCACTAGTTGGACAATCGATGTATTTATTTCAAATGAGTCAGTTTCTATGACAGGGGTTTGTATACTTGAGTGAATTTCATCTGTCGTAGGATTTACATAATCCCACAATGATTTATGATGACTTTCTAAGTTATTATTTTGAATGTTTTCCATTTCCATTTCTAGTTTTTCAAGCTCTTTCTTTTTTTTTTTTGATTTTTTTCCTTTTTTCTAACTTAGGATCATAAGACACAAGTCTTACAGATACTTTATTTCACATAATCAACATAACAAATAATACATTAATAATTAAAAAAATAAAATATAAAATATATTCAACACTATAAAACATTTTCACAAACACCTTATTTTCACACAAACAGTCTTTTTCACAACACTTTTCATACAAAAAACACTTTTCACAAAAAATAGTTTTTACGCACTACAGTTTCCAAGTCTAAACCTAATTACCTCAACTAAAATTCTCATAAAAGCTTAGATCAACTGTTGTGATCCCCAACAATGGCACCAAAAACTTTATCCCGATATTCTTTTCTATATGTATAATTTAAGAATTTGACACTACTTCTTGAAGATTTTAATCCCCGGCAATGACACCGAAAACTTGATCTCAAGCAAAGTAAGATTTCAATTATATTTTTAGGGAATCTACGCAAGTATACACATCGTTATCAAGTAATATGAGAATTTCTGATCAAGCC
The DNA here is from genome assembly GCA_002079205.1 of Phalaenopsis hybrid cultivar. Classification (NCBI taxonomy): domain Eukaryota; kingdom Viridiplantae; phylum Streptophyta; class Magnoliopsida; order Asparagales; family Orchidaceae; genus Phalaenopsis; species Phalaenopsis hybrid cultivar. The sequence goes on along the minus strand of JXCR01071255.1, from coordinate 8,179 downwards.
CCTTATATTGATTTCACAGAGATCGAGGTTAATCACGGCGAGTTTCAAGAGAAATTCTAGTTTAGAATAACACACCCTAGCTAGGAAAGTCGATAAAAATTTGGTTTTGATTTTATCCTAAAATTATCATTACAATACTACTTCTACTTCTAAATTAAAGTACTTAGTAAAAATCAGAAAGTGGGGTTTTTAATATATTATAAGTACTCTTCCTAATACAATGAAAGTAGTGACAAGTGTAAAGTAAAATATGTAGTGAGAGAGATTGTGACAAATAGGAGCAATTATATTCTTTACCCTTACTAGAGATTTTATAAAAAACATTAGTTAATCTAAAGTTTGAATCGTTTTGAAGACGGGCTTGGTAGGGAAGATACTAGCTCTCACTCTAGAGTTCTCTCTTATCCCTCCACCTGGAGGCTAACATCTCACATCAAAACCTAAAACAATAGAAAATAATAGGGGCTTTAGCTTGTCACTCTAAAGTCCTCTAATTCTACAACATTTAAAGATTATTTTCCTATTTTTTTGCACTTAACTATATGGAATACATTCTCATCCATACAATCTCATGTGATTCTACTACAGTTGATTGAGACAATACCATCCTGGATCTTACATGTTCTCACAACTGATTTTAAAATGTAGGTTGATCAAGTTTACATGTAGATGAAGAACAAAGTAAAATAATCACAATATTTTCTCACTCTACTTGATTCTATATCTTACACATGCATAGTAATTCATTACAAGAGGTTAGAGTAAAGTAAACTACTCAGTACACATGGAGAAATAACAAGAACTTTTCATTGAATAAGACTTTGAAAACATACAAACAAAGTACTAAATTCAAGTCAAAATATAAGGAAAATAATTATCTCTGATAGAAATCAAACTCTCCTTGTATATACAAAAGCAATCTCCTACAATTCCTCCCAAGAACAAAGTGAAAAGAAAAGAAGAAATCTCTCACTCTCTCTCTTTCTCTCTCACCTTGCCACCTTGCTTTGGGCTCAATCCCAAGCCTTCTTCTCTTATTCTGCAAGTCTTCTTCCCTTTTTTCAATTAATTCAAGAGTCTAAGAGTTGTTTTAAAAATATTTCCAAGCCTTTTTTTATAATTTCCCTAGAGATGCTTAAGTGTCTCTTCAAAACTGTCCAGATTCAATGAATCTTCCAAATGGTGCCTGAAGTGCCACTTCAAAACTCCATATTACTTCTCCAAATTCTTTTATAAAGTCGCTTTTCTCATTTCCAATGAATTCCTCAACAGATGCATAAAGCACAACTTCAAAAATCATCTAAATCTGACGTATATTCTAGAAGATATGTTGAAAACCGTCATCGGTGCCTAAGCGCCATTTTTTGGGCGCTTAAGCGCCCTCCTCTCTATTTGGTGGCACTTAAGTGTCATTTAGGGTGCTTAAGCGCTGGGCACAGGCACTTAAGTGTTTGGTTTAGGTCTACTTGGCTTCGTTGTGCTCCGGTTCGACCCAATTTGCTCCGTTTTGGTCTATTTTTAATCTTTTTGCTTCAATCACTCTGAATTCTTCAATTTGATTACCTACAACCAAAAACACAAGAAAACATACCTTTAAAGTGCAATATCATTATAAAATGAAGCATAAAAAATAGTACATTTTTAGGCGTATCAGAAAACTCTTCCAATTTGTCTCCAGATCTTCTCCAAGACTCCCTGAATGCACGCCCACTACTTCAGGCCACCCATAACCACTGTCCCAAGCCAATTTCTCCACCCAATTCTCAGCCAAAACTAGGGCATATTTCACCACTCCACCACAGTCCACCAAACTCAACATTGAGCTGCTCCTCACTGTCCCCTGACCAAAAGAAGAAAATTCTCCCTGAAAGCCCCATCTTACAGCTGCCCTAACATAGCTCAAGACCAAGGCCCCAAATTGGTTTGATCAAATTCATACTTGGGTAATTTACCAGAGCTCAACAATGCTTCCAAGAGGTTTTTAGGAGTCTTCTAAAGCTTATGCAAGCATCTGATTGAGGCCAAACCTCTCAGACAAAGGTACTGAACTCTCCCCCAAACCAAGCTCATTTTTGGCTTTTATGGGAATACACTTGAATTCATAGGCATGTAACCATATGGATATGTTCTCCTAGGTTAGATGCACGTGTAGGAACAAACCACACTTAATTTTGTTGAGTATTGAGTGAGATCGAAGTGATTGAGTGTGGATGACTCTTGGGTTAGGAAGATCAGGGACGATGAACTGATGTCGTCCATTTCTGTATTTATTTGGTGGTAAGTTGAGATGGTGTCGGACAACAAAACGAAGCAATAAAGGCTTGTCACATGGCTGCCAAGTCGGATAGCAACATTCAATGGGAGCATGACACACAGAGTTCGAAGAATCCTATGTTGACGCAGCGGCTGAGCTGAATAAAAAGGAAAATAGGAGTTTTGATTTATTTTAATGCCTAGAACTTAGTAAATTCTTATCTTTGCATAGAAAAATCGTAAAAATAAAAAAAATACCCTGTTGCTAAGTGAATAGAGGAGAACAAAGTGAAATAAAAATTAAAATCATTTGAATTATATTTTATTTTTAATTAATTAAATAGCCTTTATAATCTTTTAATTTTAATTAAATAAATATTAATCACCATAACTTGATATTTTTAGGGTTTAAACTACCTGTCCTTAGGAGTGTTCTCTGATTTTTCCAAAGTTAAAGAAAACCTTTAAGCGTGGAAGCCCTAATTTTCAAAATAAATCACCTTTGTTTGATTAAAGTATTATGAAAATTAAAATATAAATCAGAAAAATACAAAACTTATTTTGGCAGGTTCACTATGACCCAAGGAAAAATATAAACCAAGTTTTAATATTTATGTAAATTACTATAGTTAATTAAATCCTAAAAACTCACTAAAATTAAAATAACTAAAATGAAATTAAAAAATTAACAAAAATCATCCCACACTGTAAAAAATAGTCGCATTAACTCTCTGTAAAAATCTGAGATCATTATGAATTAATTTACTCACTAAACTTGATTTTCCAAGTTAAATTTGATATTTGCATTAAAATAATTATATAAATTAAATTAAAAGTCAAAATAGTATAAAAAGTGCTTTTGTAGTTCCTTGTGACGAGAGACACTTAAGAAAAATAAAATAAAAATTAGAATAAATATTTGATTTTTAAGGTATATTTTAAACTTTAAATAATTAAAATAATTAAAAATGATAAAAATCACTAAAATTGAAAATGCATCAAACTATCACAATTGGTCCTGATCACTCGGGAGCAATTAAAATATATATTTTTTAATTTTCTAAATAAAGTTATAAATTTTTAAAGGCTTAAAATTAATTTTCCATAATTTTGCGATAAAATAATTACAATAAATAAAATATAAATAAAAAATATGGATTTTGTTTCTTTGGGTTTCCTGGACTCATGGACATTTAGTAAAAATATAAAAACTAATTTTCAACTTAAATAATATTTTATATTTAATTAATATTCAAAATCATTAAATAAATTTAATAATTAAACTAAAACTAAAAAAATCATGCATATAGGTCTTAGTGGTCCTCTGTTCTTGTTGAACCTTCAATAAATTTTCTAAGGACCAATAGTTTGTTTTGTTTGATTAAATGAATTAACTTTGAAAAATCCCTTTTTTTGAAAAAATAATTATTTAAATTAAAATAAATGTTGAAAATTCATATTTTCTCCTCTGATATTTTATTTGACCCATAAGTGGGGTACTATAAAAATTTCAAAGTCATTTAAGTTATATTTAATAAGTTATGAAGTGGGGAAAGGACAAAATGGTATTTTTTGAATTTTCATGCCTTCATTAAATTTTAGGATTGAATAAGGGTAAATGGGTAATTTTGATCATAATGAACTTTTTTGGATGATTGAAACACAAGAGATTAAATAGTAGAAACAAATACCTAACTTCTCTATAATAAAAACATAATTGTAATTTCCTGCAATTATTATAATTTGGGATTTAATTAAATTAAATGATTCAAAGTTGAGGTGTTAAATTTTGGAAGATGATAATTCACTGATTTAAAACCCCTAGCTAATGTTTTAGAGTTATTATAATTATTGATAAAGATTTAAAAATACCATATAATTTAACATCCCTAAAAGTCCTGAATTTATCTACACTTGAGTCTTAAGGCCTTAGTAGTGAACTAGGCTTAGTTTAGACTTGCTTAATGAGGTTTAGGAAAGAAGTATAACTAATTTGGAATATTTTGCAAACACTATAAGCCTAGCCTTAATTGTAGGCAGGAAATTCCTAATCACCTAATCTTACCCTTAAGGGTACCCATTTATATAACTTTTAAGTGAAACATTAAATGACTAATTATGTAACTCTCTCATGAGATAATTTAAACTTGAAGTTTACTGAGCATAGGGTATTTTGATCAGTCAAACACTAAACTTAACTTTGGAAGATTACTTGAACAATGTAATAAGTTCAAATGAACTTGGAATGTTTCAAGTAATTTGAAAGGTTTTTTATGGTTAGGCTCCAAACTCCTTTATGATCTTTTCGATATTTTTGGAGGATAAATGAACCTATTATAATTTTCTCAAGAAAATAATCCATTAGAACTTCTAGGGAACTATGAGGTTGTAACAAAAAACTTATTAGGGATAATTTAAACCTTCTTCACTGTTTTCCTTTCTTACAATTTTCATTTAAATTTCTGCAAAATTATATATATGTTACAAAAGCTAATATTTCAGTTGGAGCAACAAGAAGATGATAGGTACCCTTTTATAGTTTTATTTAATTTTTGTCATTTACTTACTGCAATTTACTCTTGCTTTAAAATATTATCCATGCTTGGTTGTAAACCTTATTTTACCTGGAAAAAAAACAAACCTTTTCAAAAACAACTAACACTTTTTTCAAAATTAAACAAATTTTTTAAAATCAAGACAAAAACAACATTTTCAAAACATGTCCTTCTGAATTTACAAGAGTCCCTCGGAAGAGGTAACCCACGGTTGCTAATGAGATCTCCCTAGTTAAAATGAGCTTAACAACTCATTTAAGCTAAGTAAATTCAAAAGAAAATAGTGGTACCGGAACAAGGGAACTATGGGATCTTAACTGATGTCTCTCTAATTAACTTTAATCCTCCCATAATGATTAAATTAGACGTGTCATTTAAACCTTCAAACCTTAGACTTTAAGGACTTTTACTTCTCCAAGGAGTTTGGAGCTAGCGCTGTGGGCAGCACAACAAGGATGCACAGAAGAACAACTTTAAGAGAGCAAACAGATATACAACAACACGAGGATCTACAACAGTAAATTCTTCTATATAATTAAATAACAAGCCATAGGATTTTGAGGTTATCCGCCTAGTGCAACATAAATCCTCAACTCATCTTTAGAACTTTGTATAACTCTATTGTATAATTTAAGGCCTAACTTATCTTAGGATTCTGAGGTTTTCATTTGTCACGACCTAAATCCTCATATCTTCTAGGCTATTTGTGTGAATGTCCCACACAAATGCAAGCCCTGAATTTTAAAGTTGACAGGATGAAACATTTAATATCTTTTCACTAAAATTGAAGCCGAACTATAGGATTTCTTGGGCATTCACTCAGGTTCTCCTCAGAATCCGTGACATCCCCTAGTTCTTTTTTTTATTCCAAAATAAAATGTTCCAAATTTGAGTCATTCCCATTTTAAACCTCTTTATCTGATCTTTGAGAAGTTTTACCTTTTGAAATTCTTGAAGGCATGATTTTATGATCTAAATCGAGAGTTTTCTTAAGTAACTTCGGTCATTTAAGATGTAATTAACTATAAGGGCTTCCCTTATAGGAAACTTTATGAACCCAACTTAGTTTAAACACTATCTAATCTTCTATATTAGGTAGGGCAATTTGTCAGTACATATATAAATTGTTCACATTCTAAATGGATGTCATAAATCTTTAGTTTAATTAATTGACCCTTTGCTATTAAGTAGTGATTCTATTTTTTGGGAGGTACATTACTTGCGGTGTTTTGCTCAATCATTAAAACTATTGTTTATATGAGATCAGGTAAGTCTTGTATGTTTCAAAAATTAAAATGTTACATTCTTTAAAAATTAAAAATACTTGTTTTTCTTATGAAAATCAAATTTATATATATTATTAAATTAAATTAAAACCGCACCTTAAAACCACAAAATATAATGACCGACAATACTCAAATCTGTCCATTTATTTTCTTAACTAGAACAATGTTGGTTAACCATGTGGGTTATTGATCTTCTTGCAAAAAAGTTAGTGTCTATTATTTTTTCACCTTGGCAATGAATTGTTGTTCTATTTTGAAGCGCATTCTCCTGGAAGCTTGTTTTACTCGAATAATATTGTTCTCCACTCCAAGCCTATGAACTGTGACTTCTGAGGATAATCCTGAAATTTCATCATAACTTCAAGTGAAGAAATCTATTAATTCTGTTAGTAACTTGAACAAATTCGTATACTCTTCCTTGTTGAGTAAAGAACTTATGAAGGTTGGTTGAGGCTGCTTCTCAGCCTTAAGGTTAAGTTCCTTCAATTCATTGACCGTTAACTTAATTTCTTCTTTGAATTTTGGCAGAGAGTCTTCTATTGGAGAGTATTCAAAATCATCTTCCACATATAGGAAATCCTCTTCTAATTCGCTCATAACAACCATGAAAAATTTTGAATCATCGACTGGTCCTATTGTACAAATCTGAGACCCTCTTTTGAGTTGAGAGTTTGACCTTTAATATTCCATAATTTCTCAAAAAAATATAGTTTATCTTTTGTCATTTGTTTTGACACATATCCCTATTGAATTAATTTTTGTACACAAGGAAAAAAGTAACCAATTAATATTTTCATTAATTCATTAAAAACATCCTCTTCCAAATTTACATGAGTTTTAAAACTAGTAGGAGGAGACCATGGTAAAACTTGATCAGTTTCAAACCAACACCCCAAACTTCCTTAACCACTAAACTCTCATTTATTTGCAGGTGAATCAGAGTTAGATTCATAGCATGCACGTAGTGGTTGATCCGATCTTTCATTGACTCATATTCACTTTTCTCCAAGTCTTCTAAGGAAACCTCTAACCGTGGTTTCTTCTGTTATATCATCATCGTCCCTTCATTAGACTGATCTTTGTCAGAACTTTATTTCTTCTCTATGTTGATGGTCGGCCTTGTCTGTTCAACAATCGTGTTGGTTCTTCCTTGTCCACGTCCTTAGCCTTGATCTCGGATGCGTGGGCTAAGATAACCTCGACCAAATCATTACAAAAGTGTGGTAGTGGATCGTTGAAGAGGAGTTGAATGATTTTGCTCTTTTGAACCCTTTGAATCTTTCATCTTTCTTGGTAAAACTTCACGGTAAAAGACAATCTTCTTTGGAAGAACATAGTAGGCGACGTCTTCGTGGATGCCTACTTCATGAACTGAGAATGGCTGCAAATCTCCTTTGATGCAATACTCTTATCCTTCCTTGTAATACTTGATGCATTGATGTAGAGATGATGGAACCGTATTATGCTTGTGAATGCATAGTAAATAAGGCAAAGTGTTGAATGAAGATTTCACATCAATGATATAGAATTTAGCTTTGGTTACTAGCTCTCCATCCATCATTAGCAGTGAAATTTATCTCATAGCTCTCTCTCCCTTTTGGTTAAATCCTCTTAACATCAACTTATCAGTGGTAAGCTCCTGAGCATCAATGTCAAAGTACACTAATGTCCGTAGAATCATCAAGTTGAGTGACGCTCGCGGATCTACCAGAACTCTGGAGAGTACAAATCTACTGATGGTAACGAAAATGTAGATCGCTCTCTTATGATAGGTAGTACCTAGCAGCAAGTCCCCATTGGTGAAGGTCACTCCATGTTATTTCTTTAACGAACAAACTTCACACAAGGATTCGCTGACAATTTGAGCTAAGCAAATTTCTAGATCAAGTAGGGTTGTGAATAGATATTCTCCCATCTCCTTTGACAGAATTAGAGTGTCGCAGATGCTTAGTGATCCCGACTGTTTAATGCAACAGTATAACAATGTCTCTCATTATATTTTCACTTATATTTCCTTACTTTACAACAGAGTCAAAACTTGATCCTGAAGAAAATAAAAATTTAACTTTTCAATTTATATATATA
>JXCR01071249.1:0-11337 GCA_002079205.1 Phalaenopsis hybrid cultivar | reverse complement strand
TTTGGAGTGTTGTGAGAGTTGTTTGGAGTGTTGTTAGAACTATAGGTGTTGTATGGATTTACATGCTATTAATTGGAACACAATTAAGTGTTGTTTGGGGCATTTCGGGGCATTTCGAGAGCTAATTTTGGGCAGTTTTGGCACCATGTTGGAACCACTTTAACACCGTTTGGGCGAAATTTTAGCATTATTTTATGCATCAATTTTTGAAGAGGTTTATGTAGCCTTTAAGTGCTGATTTACGTACTGCATTAAGGTTTTTCTGGATTATTATTTAAACGCTTTTAGGCTGATTCACTTACTGTTTTCCCCCTTTTCGGCTTTACTAGTTTTGGAAGTGGGCCGACCTCCTCCTTTTGTTTTATTTATTTTTAAATAGTTAAATCGAAAAATGGGAGTTTCTGATTTAATTATTTGGAAGACACTTAGAAATTTGAGAATTAATTGGAAAACACTTAATTGAGGATAACACCTTACATCACTTTAAGCACAAGTTAAATTGTATGCTTCCTAGATTTTAAGAGCACTCCTGAGGTGAGAGTCCACCTACCTAATTCGTAGTGTAGGCTTCCTAGATTTTAGGAGCACAACCTAGGTGAGAGTTCATCCACCTAATTTTTCAGTGTAGGCTTCCTAGATTTTAGGAGCACTCCCTAGGTGAGAGTCTATCTACCTAATTTTCGAATGAATAATGTAACTAAGAACTTGACCCTGATTCACAAATTGATTAAGACACTAGGCATGAGGATGCACCGAGACGTAGTTCATTCTTTCTTAATTCAATCAATATTAGAATTCTCGCAACGACTTAACCTACAGTGAAACCCAATGCGCCAGGATTTGAGCTTGAACATTACACTCAAATCCTCCTAGCAATTGGGGATATTGGTTAAAGCCATATATAGATCACCACACTAGAATAAGTCTAGGGATTAGGTGGCGGGACAATGACGACATTGTTTATGTGTGCTTAAACGAATAATACAGAGTGGGATTATTAGCATAGTATCTCCTACCTCAAGGATTTTCAATAAGAGAGAAAATGACCGATGATACTATTCGTTGACTCTTGGTAGGATTGTTACCCCCAACGCTCTTAAATTGTCAGTAGTTCTAGCGTGATTAGAGTGACTAGCTTGTGAACTGCACGACTATACAAAATATTTACAAAAATAAAACAAAATCTCTTTTGCATGTTAAAAAGAATTCTGCATAAAAAAAAAAAAAATAAAAAAAAAAACTTAAACAACAGCTTTTGCATGAAAATAAAAGAATATTTTTCTATGAAAATTTATAAAGGTCCACAACTAATCACTTGGATTGAGGTTAAAGACTGCCCTCCGTAGATTGTCGGGATGGTAACACTTGTTCAAGATCGGGAAACACACAGTTCAGCTCTGAGCCCCCACTTCTACCAATGTCTTACACCTAGTTTTGGTCTTTCATATGTGACTAAGTGTTTTTTTTGCTTGTGATTTCTACGACTCATTTTTCTGACTTTCGTGCTAGTTTTTTTCGCCTTGTTTATTTTTCTTGCAAGTTTATTTAAATCTGCTACAAATCATAATATGCTCGCAATATTAATCACGCAACAATAGCAGATGCTCAGGTACGCTTTTACAGTTTATCTACAACATTTTTACTTTACTGCATTTTACTTTTCAAGTACCTTTTATTTACCTACAAATTGTTTATTCTTCATGTAAAATTAAAACTGAAACAAAACAAAACCAAACTTTGACACCAAAACTATGAAACATAAACCACCAATCTCAAACACTTAAACTCTGGATTCATCGCTACAACAGGAGCTTGGAGCCAACTTTATGGACAGCACGATGAGGAGCTTAGATTGAGCGATAAGAGGATCTTCTTCAACAATCTCTCTCTCCTTAGTCTAAATAACAACACATAGGACTTCGAGGTAGCTCGCCCAGCTCGACATAAATCCTCGCACCATCTTTAGACGTGCAGCTTAAGTCCTAACTCGCCTTAGGTTCCGAGGTTATTGTGTGGCACGACGTAACCCCTCTTATCTCTGCGGGCTATTTGCATAATTAGTTGTTATGGAAGTGTAAGTCCCAAATAATAAAATTTACAGGATTAAACACTCAAATAACATCGTCTCTAAGACTCAGCCACACATTATGATAGCTTGGAAAGTCACTGATGTTTTCTCCTCAGAATCTGTGACATCCATTACCTTTTCATTTCTTTGGACTCCTAAAAATAACTGTTCCTATTTGAGTCACTCACTTGTTTTTTTACGTTCTACCGTGAAAACTTAAATTTTAAATTCTTGAAGACTAGTACCTCTGATCGTTATCGAGAGTTTTCTCAAGTAACTCCCGTCATTTGGGATGTAATTAACTATAGGGATTTGTCTCTATATGGAACTTAAAACCCAAGTAAAATAAATCCTATCTAATCTTTATATTAGGTAGGGGAACTTGTCGGTCACATATAAAAGGTTCGCAGGCCAAACGGATGTCACAAATCTCTTAGTTTGCAGGATTAAGTCCATCACCGAGATATACACTTATCTTTCGGGAAAGTGCAATAATCGCGGTATCGGGCACGATTATGCAAACTACTGGACGAATGAGATCCATTTGGTCTCATTTTTCAAAATTTAAAACGCACTACTTTCAAAACCCAAATTATATACATCTTATATTTAAATTAAATTTCAAAATTATTTTTCAAATCTTCAAAAAGTTGACCAACACGTGATCAACTACCCAGCTGGCTCCCCCAGCCTATGCCAAAAAGGCATCCATGGAATAGATGTCATAGAAAATATTTAATCTACAGCTACTGTGGAGCCCTTTCGGTTAGATATTTGTGTAAATATGATAGATGAATAGTATAGTTTTAAATATTTTTTATTGGTTTGGATGCATTATGTTGAGGTACGATGAATTCATAGAATTGTGAGGTTGTTTGGATGTCTGTTGTAATAAGGACTATATGATATTGACAATGCATCTGGATGTTATCTATACATGTGCAATTTTGCATCTTGCAGTTATTTTGAATGAAAATGGTCCAATATAGAGCCTCTTTATACCTTGAATCTTTAAATGTAAGGCTATAAACTAGTAAGCATTTTTATATTATTTTTGCATTTCAGGTATGTAAGAGGTCATGAATTGTCTAGGTGCAATCATTTTGTTGTAGTGTAAATTAAGTTTTGGTGATTGTAGACGAGGTATGCCTCGGTAGTTCATTTCATTGCTTCTGTCAGAGCCATCCATTGCAACGTAAAATTTTTAAGTTCCTAAGCTGGGCTGTTCCAAGAATATTGTACGCTATAAATTCAAACTAACCACAAACAAATCTAATCATCCAAATTTTATCAAATTGAATCAGTAATCAAAAAATTGTTATGCCATCTGGCATATATGATTTGGAAACATATTGTTCACAAAAAATGATTTATACTTGAACGAGTATGCCAAGTCGCAGATAAATTAGAAAATGGATCTAAGAAATCACAAGGCAGATATTAAAGGCATTTCTGGCTTCAACACTGTACCTTCTCTAAAATCTAGAATGTTTAAGAGTCTTAAAGTAAGAAGGATTGACAACAGCTTAACAGCCGGCTGAGAAAAAAAAATTATTAAATAATCATTAAAAATGTAATAAAAGTAGATTTCATGTCTTTCCAAGCTTAGCTCAGCAGCAGCCAGTGATTTTGTATATTGACCAAAAAGTAAAAGAGTTTAGATCTAAGTCACCTAAATAGACAATTTTTCTCTCAAAAGTCACATGACATGCCACAATAAAAGAGCAAAATAACGTAATATCACTTTCAACAGCATTGGTATGCTGAATATAATTCTAGTTTAGTTAGAGATAAAATTGGCCATACAATAAAATTGAATATAATAATTAATCTATTAATAAGGCGCACATTTTTTCTTAGAACAAAAATATTTGAGATCAGTTTTTTAATTACTAAAAATAAAACATGACAACTGACAATTATAGTAAGAATTCTAAGTGTTAGCAAAACGAACCTTTGATTGTGTTGAAAGGATATCGGTTTTGATTAGTGCAACTGGATTTGAAGGAATCTGACATGGCAAAAAAAAGATAGGTATCAGCTGTTATTGATATCCCAGAAAATGAGCAAGGTAAAAATGAAGAGTTGTGTATTTCTGAAAGGACTTTACCAATTTTGGCATCCCGTTCCTCACAACATAGCGCTTGTTTTGAGAAATAGGCTGTTCAAATGGCAGTAGGTTCAAAATTTGATTTCAAATCATTATATTCAACATTAAAGAATATTGGATTGACGCATGAGAAGAGAATATGGGGCAAAAATACGCATAAAATATCATCAGTGGCCAAATTTTAATTATTTGAGGTGAATTTATGAATCCCGATTCCATATTCATCATGTTAGAGTAACATGATGTGTTAACACTAGTTTATATAAAGATTTTGCTCAATTTTAGTCGAGTTAGCTTTTACCTACTACTGTCCAATTCCCTTTATAATCCTCTTAATTTAAATCTTATGTAGATTTCATACTAATGCACTACATTCCATCTTAAAAACTACTTTAATCAATAAATTGCAATACCTTATGTTCTGAACTAACGTTAGCAATTAATTCTGCTTACTTCATAACACTGGAATCTATAAAGAACTGCAATTTTAAAAAATTGAGCTTCAAAATTCTGAAATTTTAGAGCTTTCAACTTATGATTGAGTACAATAAGCCAAGTGGAAATCAATGTGATTAACATCGAGGTAGTGTTCAGGTTCACTTCTAGATCCAACATTTTTTGGATTATGCTCTGATTTACTTGATAATTGAAACAATTAAAAATTTTTATGGCAATTTTATTTCAACTAAAGTTATTTATTTGATCGCCGAAAGCAACGGTTAAAATACCGGTGGTCCTTTGATCCTTTTTTATGGGAAAATATAAAGCAAGGAATGGAGAGACCTTCAAAATTCTTTCCCATATACATTAGAGATTGTACCATCAGCCAAATCAAACCGAAGCACTTTCAATCAGTGAATTTGAGATCCCTCTACCCCTTTTACCCTCCAATCTATCCCATCCTGTCTGAAAACATAAACTCATCAACAATTCAAGCTGGGTTTACTTCATCAAGCTTGACAAGAAAATATGCTTTCCAGGAATTCTAGGTGTACCGGAACTAGTAGGAAAAGCAGTGGAATCACAAGAATAAAGTTTCATTAAGATTAATTACAACATGACTTGAACGGATATAACAACACAAAACATAAAACTACACAAGCAAACACTCCTAAATGTATCCCAATGAGCGGTGGAAGTCAGCTAGAGGGATAGAGATGATTGGAAGGGATGAAGACAACCACAGGAGGTGGGTGGTAGTAAAGGGAAAGGTGTGGAACTGTATGAACAGCAAGTGGGAAAGGTTGTAGATGGTCGGCAGTGGTAGTGTGGTGGTTGGGAGAAGCTGAAAGGAGTTAGGGATGCGGGACAACAGTAATAACCTGCAGCAAGGGGGAATGGTTGGGTGTCGGGGTGACAAAGGGAGAGTTCGGGGACTGAGGAGTGGGGAAGAGAAGGTTTGGGGAAAGTAAAAAGAGAGGATACAATCACCACTTCGGAGGGGATATACTACCTCCCCGGATGCAACCCACAAAAAGGAAAAGAACTCTACACGAGAATCTGAGAAAAACAAGCACTACTAACACCCACACATATAAGGCCAATAAATTATAGACTACCAAAAAACTTCTACATAAAGGAAAAGGATGGGAAGACGAGAAGAATCCAAAAAAAAACCTTCCCAAAATTCCTACAGGTGTCACCCCTGGTTCGCGAAGGATCGCGAAACATCGAATGAGAATCGTGATATTGCCCTGCCTACAGTTCATGCAAGACTTCGCGGGTCTTCTGGCCCGCGGGATCAAAGCACCCCGTATCGGAACGCATTTAGCGCCCGTATTCGGAAGCTGATTTCAGCACCCACGTCAGTCTCCTTAGGTTAGAGGGCTTGGAGTTCATAGGTCAAAGCTTCCGTTTCATCGTCAGGCACCCCGAATCCCGCTGGTGACTGCATTGTCGCCCAGTTATTTCAAGGACTTTCCTAGCTTGCGAGCCCATGTCCATATATCGATCTGTCATCCTGAGGCTGCAGACCACGCTTACACTGTTGAATCTTCCCAAGATAACCCAAGATAGGTTCAAACGGGAGTACAGTGAGAGTAATATGACCCATCTCGCACGGTGGTGGTGTTGTTTGTACGGCGTCGACCCGACATAACCTCGATTGTATCTGTCATGTATCTAGGAGGGTGTCTCAGTAATCTTGTTATATGTCATTACCAAAACTGATCCCACTGACGTTGCTATGCTGATAAAAGATCCTGTGACCTCGGGTTCCATCGAAGAAAAGAGGGTGATGTGCTTCGCGTCCATGGTAAAAGGATACATGTTTTTATATTCGTCGTGTTTAGTCTTCCGGTCAAACTGCCACGGTCGTCCCAACAAAATGTGGCAGGCGTCCATGAAAATCACATCACACCACACGTGGTCTTGTAGTTGGCCTCTAATAGAAAACTCTGCCAAGCATCTTCGGTCAATGTAAACATTCTCCTTCTTCAGCCACATCAGCGAATATATCTGGGAATGTCTTTGCGTCGCAAGTCCCAATCTCTTTACTATCTGTGTCGATGTCACATTCTTGTTGCTTCCGCCGTCGATAATTAAATTGCATACATTTTTGTTCACTTTGCAGCGGGTGTATAATATATTGTGGTGAAGTCACTGCGAATCCCTAGTGTCATCAGTCTGCAGTATTCGTCGAATCACGAGCTTCTCCCCTTAATGTGGGGGAAACTGATACTCCTCATCCCGTTCATCAGCTTTCTCCTCATCGCTAATCTCTTCCATGACACTCTGATCAGTAAGTAAGACTACTCTGCTCGTGGGACAGGTGGAGGCTATATGATCATAACTGTGGCATTTAAAATATTTCCTGGCTGATACAGTGTTGGAGGCACCACCTTTCTCCTGCTTTTCGCCCTAATTTGGATTGTTATTCCCGTGCCCGGGTTGGCTAGTCTCTCCCGAGGTGCCCTTATCGGACATGGTGACTGCAGGTGGCGTGTTGCTTGAAGGTGTGCCTAAAGGATGGTTGTTGTCTGTTTTACTTTTGTTGTCTTTCCACCTTCAATGTTAATGTTTGGACATCCTCCAACGTTCAGTATAATTGCAATTGTACCACATTGTTGATGGCAGGATTCGGACCCTTCAGATATCTAGCTATCGTATGTTTTTCTGGCTCCGGTGGCTCGCATTTAAGCTGCAATGGTCGAATTTGGTTGTGAACTCCTCAACTAAAAAATCCCTTTGTTGTGAGTTGTAAAGTTTCAGAAACATATCTTGGCGATAGTAGAGTGCGAGGTACTTTATGCATTATTTTTTTCATCTTCTCCCAATTGATTATCTTCTCATTGCCTTCTCTTT
This sequence comes from Phalaenopsis hybrid cultivar, assembly GCA_002079205.1. NCBI lineage: Eukaryota > Viridiplantae > Streptophyta > Magnoliopsida > Asparagales > Orchidaceae > Phalaenopsis > Phalaenopsis hybrid cultivar. Next base: position 3,856 of record JXCR01071249.1, on the reverse strand, counting down.
TCCTCTACTTTTGAAGATTTTCCCACGATAAGGAGATATTTTTCTCTAGTTTAATAACAACTAGCTTGACTTGTTTGTCCTAGGGTACAACTTTATATTTGAAAATTCGTTCAACTGATTGCAGTCAGTCGATAAACTCATCGAGATTCATACCTCCTTCAAACTCTGGGAGGTCTATCTCGATGCCAAAGTCCCGCTGACCTCCATAAGGGACCTCTTCTCTCGGCTTCCTTTGATATTGGATACCAAAACAGCGTGGCTGATATTCTCGGCACTATGATCTTCTCTGTGGAACGGATTCATTTCCTTATCCCTGTCTTTTTTTTTTACTTTTTCAAGCACAGTCAAAGGTAACCTCTTCTTGGTTCCCGTCATCTAGCTCTGCAAGTTTCTGTTGTAGATGACGGATTTCTCGTTGATTCTCCTCCCAGGTCAAGTCCGGCGTACCTCTTTGCGATGGCATGGCTAGGGTTGGAAATCATAAAAAAAAAAATCGATGGAGGTGGCTTGGGTAGGGGCGAACGCTAGGAAATTCTAGGATGGAACTAGGATTGAACTAGCTTTGATACCAAATAATACCGGAACTAGTAGGAAAAACAATGAAACACAAAAAAAAACTTTCATTAATATTAAATTAGGGTTACATCATAACATGAATGGAAATAACAATACAAAACATAAAATGACACAAGAAAACACTCCCAAATGTATCACAATGGGTGGTGGAGGTTGACTAGAGCGATAGGGATGATTGAGAGGGATGACGACAACCACTAGAGGCGAGCGGTAGCGAATGGAATGTGTGGAACTGTATGGACAACAATTGAGAATAGTTGTAGGCGGTCGACAACAGTGGTGTGGTGGTTGGGAGAAGCTGAAAGGAGTGAGAGAGCCGGGATAGCAGTAATAACCTGCATAAAGGGGAATGACTGGTTATCGTGGTGATTGAGGGAGAAGCTGAGGAGTGGGGAAAAGAAGGTTTGGGGAAGGTAAGAAGGGATGATGCAATCACCGCCTTGGAGAAAATACAACTGAAGCACCACAACCTCCTCGAATACAACCCACAAATAGGAAAAAAACTCTACATAGGAATATGAGAAAAAATACAAACACTACTGACTTCCACACGCACAAGACCAACAATTTATAGACTCCCAAAAAAACATCTACACAGAATAATGGTGGGAAAGCAAGAAGGATCCAGAAAAACCCTTCCATAAATTCCTATAGGCCTCGCCCCCTGGTTTGCGAAGGATCGCAGGACATCGCGTGTGAATCACGATCCCACCCTGCCTACAATCCTGTGAGACTTCACGGGTCTTCTGGCTCGCGGGATAGAAGCGCACTACATTGATTTTAGTATCCACATCACTAGGTTCCTGGAAACCACTCCAGTAGAGTTTTTAGGTAGATGGATTTCCACAAAAAAATTAGATTCAGAAAAAATAATGACCCATTTCTTGTGGAAAAATCTATCAAAATTGAGCCGTCTTATTGTAATGAACCTCACTTATCCCTTATTGATCACTTTCTATTGATTATAACAACGATATCTAGCTGTTATTACTTATTATTTGTTCTTATTCTCTCATTATGTATTTTTTATTTTTGTTTTATTATGTTTTATTTTATTTCCCTCACTTATCCCTTATTGATCACTTTTATTATTTTCTTTAGGTAGATGGATTTCCACAAAAAAATTAGATTCAGAAAAAATAATGACCCATTTCTTGTGGAAAAATCTATCAAAACTGAGCTGTCTTATTGTAATGAACCTCACTTATCCCTTATTTATCACTTTCTATTGATTATAACAGCAATCTCTAGCTGTTATTACTTATTATTTGTTCTTATTCTTTCATTATGTATTTCTTATTTTTTGCTTTATTATGTTTTATTTTCTTTCCCTACTTGTTCTATCATATTTTGTTTCTTTCTTTTATTATGTCTACTGTAATTGGGTTTAAATACCCCTACTCCTTTTAACAATATTATGTTGCTCTATTTTCTAAAGTTCACATGGTATCAAAGACACGGTTCTCACCCTAGCAGTCGTTGGACCTTTTCCAACCGACTGGATCTCCTTCCAGATGGCCTTCCAGGCTTTCCTTCCCAGCTTTCCTTCCTGTGCAGTTTTTTCGCCATACTTTCCCATCAGGGAAGCCACTATAGATAGAGAAGAATGTTGGTTAAGGAAGCACTGCCTTTCTTCCTATTGTCTGCTGCTCCCGCAAGGTTTCCTGCAATTGGGTTTCGTCCGCTTACTTTCCAAGCCCGGTTCCATCCGCTCTTCTTCGCCACTTTCTTCGTAATTTGGTTTTGTCTGCTCCTTCTGAGGATTCCTCGTCAAGGTAGTAAGCGAAGCCAATCCGTCCTGCATATGTTTTTTTTTTTTTTTGGGTCTGAGAAAAACATTTATGCTCTATTTTGCCTACTGTTCTTCCCAGAGAAACCTTTCTAGTAGTTGTCTCCCTTTAACGATGATTTCACTAGAATTCTTCGATGGCTCGGAATCACAACCAGTTCTCCTTTGGCTCAGTCGAACTTATTGCGAATTCCTCCAATTCTGAACCACCTTCGGAAGGTGTTCTTGATTTTTCCAAAGGATCAACTCCAATTTTCACTCCCTTGCAGATTGGAGGATCAGAAACTAACATGAATTTTTTAATCACAACTCATAAACTGAAGGACAATAACTTTCTCTAATGGCCCAAGCGGTGTCTTTATTCATCAAAAAACGTGGGAAGTTTGGTTACCTCACAGGTATGGTTCGTGAGCCTCCAAAGACTGACCTGACATATAGAGCTTGGGAAGTGGAGAATTTCATAGTCATGTCGTGGTTGATCAACTCCATCGAAACTTCAACTGATCGTTCATATATGTTTCTCCCTTCAACTAGTGTTATCTCAAAAACTATCCATGATACATACTCAGATGTAGGAAATTTCAGTCAATTTTATGAGGTATCTAAGAAAATCCAAGAGGCAAAACAGGGTCAAAGATCGTGACCCATTACCATAAGGACCTTGTTGCACTATGGATTGAATACGACATGTACTATGACTACACTAAGGATTCTCCGATCGACCTATCCCCTTCCAGAAGATTGTAGAAAAGGATCACAATTTCTAATTCCTGGTTGGCCTTAATAAAGACATTGAGGAAGTTCGGGGTTGTATTCCCTTGGTCGGGATCTTATTCCTCCGCTCTCGCAGCCTTCATCGAGATTCTTCAAGAAGAAAAATGGAGATTTGTCATGCTCGACACTTATACTCCTTCAGCCGAATCGTTTGTCTTGATCTCAAAAAGTGTTCAATCCTCATCCATGTCATCTCGAACAAGTCACCCCACTTGCAATTACTGTCACAAACCTAAACACACTCGGGACAAGTGTTCGAAACCTCCCAGTAAGCCGACATACAAAACTTCGACCAAATCCACTACTACCAAAGGTCTCACGGCAACGTTCGAGCATACTACGACTCAACTAACTCCTACCTAGAACATCTCGAAATCCTCTAAATCCCTGAAAAACCAGATGAAACAATTGATCAAGCTTCTCAGAGCCAATCAAATCTCTACAGGTCCATTGATCTCCCACGTCTGACAATGTACTCTTCTTATGGATCTCACAGTTTATTCCTCCTCTAGTCTATCGATTATTGATTCAGGAACCACGGATCACATGACTGGATGTTCACAAGCTTTCTTGACTTACTATTCGTGCTCTGAAAAAGACACTGTCAGAATTGTCGATGGCTCCAGTAGTTCAATTATTAGTAAAGGGTCGATTTTACTCACAATCAATCTAACTCTGGCTGTTTTACATATTCCCCAATTGTAATGTAACTTATTA
>JXCR01071237.1:5642-33176 GCA_002079205.1 Phalaenopsis hybrid cultivar | reverse complement strand
GGTGTGTGGGTGTGTTGAGGTGTGATGTGTGCAAGTATGTGGTGTGCGGAGGTGGTGGTGGTGGTGTGATGTGTGGATGTGTAGTGTGTTTTCATGTTTGTATGACATGGGCAGGTTTGTGGTAAATGGTGTGTGGATGTGTGATGTGAGGATATGTGGTGTGTGGATGTGTATGTGTTGGTGGATGTGTTTGTTTGTGGGTGAGGTGGTGTTGGAAGGTGTGTGTTTATTAGTGATGGTGGACATGTTTGTGTGTGGGTGTTGGTGATGGTAGATGTGTTTGTGTGTGGAAAGGCATTATTGATGATTTGTGGCATTCTTTTTTTTTGTAGCTCCCAGAGTTTATGTTAATTGTGTTTTTTTCATTCTAGTATTACAACGGTTAAGACCCAAGAGTCTGGTTCATGTGTTAGGTGGGATAAGGATACAAAGATAATATTTTGCGACCATTGTCTTAAGGAGTTCAGGTTGGGAATTAGGCCAACAAACTATTTTAACAAGGAATGTTGGAAAAATATTATCAGAAAATTCAAGAAAAGTACAAGCAGAGAGTATGATAGAATGCAGTTAAGAAAACAAGTGAGATTAGCTAAAAAAGGATTGGAAAGTGAAGGAATTGAAGTGAGAATCAACAGACTTAGGGTGGGATGGGGTAAAGTGAACGATTGATGCCTCCGAGGAGTGGTGGGAGAGAGACCGGTGATGAGCATTTTTAAAATGTCTGATGTTTTGTCAATGTTTAAATTGTTCTCAAATCTAACAATATGTTATATGAATTGATAGGTGGTTTCTACTGCGAAAGAATTTAAATATAGTGGAATCGATCTTGAGCTGAATGAGAAGTTGGAACGTATGTTCGGAGATGTCATGGCAATGGACAACAATGCATATGCCCCCAGTAAGGCGGTGTTTGGTGGCAACTTCTGTCCAATAGGTTATGCAAATTTTGGAGGCAACTCCAAAAATTTATGAGGGCATGTCATTTTATTTGTTCTCTATGAAGTTGCATTAAGATCTGACCCAGAGAGAGCATTTCATGACAATGACTATTGACCGTAAGATGACTTATCAAAATTATTTTCATAGAACCAGTGACGTTCGAGAGACACTTTCTTTATTAGATTCTTATGGGACATTTCACATTTGTTATTTGTTTATTTACTTTAGATATTTTTATTCTATTACATGTTGCTTTGGACCTACCACTTTACTTAAGAGTTTTTCATACCTCATTATGTTTCATACCTCTTTATGCTTTATATTTACTTATGTAATGTTATTTGTGCATGTTGGTTTTATTCATAACTTTTATGATTGTAGCTATTTCATTGATGGTTATTTGTTAATCACTTCGATACTGAAATACATGAATGCAACTTGAGAAAAACGCATAAGGAGAGTCGCAGCTGTAGTATGCTTGATGTATGATTTATTATAACTCGTACATAAAGTGATCCCCTTGCATGACATCCTCATATGTTGGTGACAAATGGGTTGAAGAGTTGCTACTGGGCCACCAAATGAAGTTAACAATATGCTTTGCAAGACACAAACGATATTCACTGATCTATTGGAGGAACAACACATAAATCAGGACTTCATGACTCATCCAGAATGGTTTCACGAGATGTGTTTACAATAACCCTCTACATATTATTGTATAATGAATCGATCTGATGAGCTATGAAGCAATTTCAACACTTCTGAAACTATTTGCAGATGCTTCTTAATAAGGTTGAATGTGATTGTCAGTTTTTCTTCACAAGTCATAAAGCCAATAAATCATGCGTTCGAAAGAATCCCCATATATATTTCACACGATGCGCGGTATATGTTATACTTTAAGACAATTTCTCCTATTTACTACATGCAATTTTCATATCAATATTGTAATTACATAACCCTTCATTATCTTTTTAAAATTATATTGGAGCAATCAATGGAACACATGTTGATGCACGTGTTCATTGATCGTTGTGGGTCCCCGACATAAAACGTCAATGTGGTATGCGACTTCAACTTGTTTTTCACTTTTATCATGGTTGGTTGGGACAGCAGTGCACTTGATAGTTGAATTTTTAAATCTGCAGCACCGAATAACAAATATGGCTTCCCAAATCCACTCACAAGTTTGCTTGAGACTAAATCACTCTCCTAAATCATTTTTTCCTTCAACACAAATCGTTAAATTCACATCAGGTAAATATTATTTGATCAATGTTGAGTATTTGTTACAGGGAGGGTATCTCAAGCTCTATCCTGATACGAGATACCACATATCTGACTTTGAGTGAGCCGACAATGTTACACAGAGCAGGAAAGAAACATTCACTAAAAGACATTTTTTCTTATGTGTTGTAATTGTGAGGACTTTTGTTGTTTGGAAGAATAAATGAGTCATAATTTGTGATATGTCATCTTACATGTTTCTTAAACATGTGTAGATTATGATTGTCACAATGACTCTCCACTATTATATTCGGCGGCATCCTTCCTGCAATGACATCAACTTTTGTAAGGCAGAAGAATATTATGCACATGTACGTGTCGAGGCATGTGAGTACCATCTTAGACAGTCTTTGTCACAAGCCGGAAATGATGTTCCTGAGACCTGTACTCAATTAAGGAAGGTGCAAATGAGATGACAGAGTTGAGGGAGCAAATTATGAATATGATAATTGGAGGGTGATTTGAAGGAATGTTAGTTTTTATTTCAGCTTATTGTAATGGTTGTTGAAGATATTCACTATTTATTGTATCAATAATTTATGCAGTTCATGTTTATTTCAGCTTCTTATACATTTGATATTTATTGTTTTGGTTTTCTAAACAAGTTTGTGTTTTTTTTTTCTTTTTCTTTCCTTTTTTTTCTTTTGATGGGTTTTGGAGGTTTATATTAAGATGTTTGACCTCATGGATTCTTCTAGATGGCATGTATGTCGCTATTGGTCAGTGTCACATGTGAAATCCTATTGAAGGCAACTAAGTTCATCTCTTTTTTATGTATTACGGTTTTTTTAGGTTCTTATAGATGGCCTTTTTTGGTAGTATATATGTGTGACGCACACGAACTTGATATTACTTGAGTTGAAGGCAACTAAGAAACCCTTTTTTTGTAAGGATTATTGTCTTCTTGTAGTGATAGATTTATTGGTTTGTATATTAAGTTCTTTGAGACCTAACAACTACATAACACTTTAATTAATTACTTATGTTATCAATTTTTACTTGTGCTATGTCTAATGGGATATTTTCTTAAGCATTGAGGAAAGATTAGCTTGAAAATTTCGGGTATCTCCCGAGGATTGCACTACTACTATGGATTTCAATTTTCCCTAATCACTTCACATTAGTCATATAGCTACGGGAGACAGTTTTACAAGTGCTAACGGAATTGACATAAAATGGTGACTATTGTCAGTGGGTAGATGAGTTGGAAGATTTCACTGCCAATAGTGATTGGGCATAGAGATTATCCCTTTAGGACAGTTATCTCGTGACATACAATGTCTGCATTTTAAAACTAATATTATCATTTAATTAATTATTATTTTAATAATTTTTCTTAATTTTGGTAGTCACGTTAATCACCGTTAAGTGAGTTGTCAATCTTTATTTTGTAATATTCTGCACTAGATATATGTTTTTCCAGTATAGAATATACTGGTATGAACATTTATTCTGCAAACAACATTACTGTACAGAGACAAAATGATCATTTGTCTAGAAATAATCGCAGCACAGTTGTTTTCAAACTTCAAAAAACAAACAGATAGTCAGTTTATCCGCAACAGCTTCCGTACTGCAGTTTCCTATGGTAGTTGTTGTGCAGTAGCTTAGTATTAAGCTGCAAATACCCCAAACAGACCCTAAGTGATATTGGGTAAATGAATATTTTTACCTCCATTATGTCATTTTGAGTGCCATATTTTCATTTAGTTCTTATAAATTAAGATCATTTTTTATATGACATGCCCAAATTTTTTTAGATCTTCCTCTATCTTTCTTAACATAAGTTAAATCTAAAATATTTGTTCTTCTAACTATATCATCGAATGGTCGACATTTAATGTGACCAAGCCATCTAAGATGACTTTTTCTATTCTTATATTTGGAGCTATAAAAATTTTTATCGAAAATTCATGACATGAATATTTTAATCTTTAATATTACAAAAAAAATATTATTATTTTTAATCTTTTAAAAATAAAATATAATTTTTCATGCACAAGTTTATGAATCAAAATGTGATAAATATAGATATCAAATTTTATGTACTAGGTATGTTATACACAAGGATTGTGTAGGATCTGTAAATTTCCCAAAATATAATCAATTTTTTTTTCATTTACTAATTAATATTAGTCTATTGATGTTTTTTTTTTTTTATTTTAGGATTTTTGGTTTGATGAAAATTAGGCGCATGATAAAAGAAACACATGCATTTTACAAGGTTAGATATTCGATTTGAGGAAAAGGAAATGCTAAGTAAAATTTTAAAGTATTTGGAATTTAACTTTTTGTTTTTTTTCAATTTATTTACAATTTGCCCAATTTTGGGTGAATTCCAAATCATGGGTGAAATTATCTTAAGCCCTGGGGATAATTGCACACTCTTATTTTTTATTTTTTTTATAAGTGATGTGTTATTAAGAAATTTTTATCAACATGAATCCTGATGTATTTGGAGCAAGAATTTCAAATTTGAATTCAAGATCATTAGATTCTTTGTTTCGATNTAAGCCATGGGGATAATTGCACACTCTTATTTTTTATTTTTTTTATAAGTGATGTGTTATTAAGAAATTTTTTATGAACATGAATCCTGATGTATTTGGAGCAAGAATTTCAAATTTGAATTCAAGATCATTAGATCCTTTGTTTCGACAAATTTATAGTTAAACTAAGCATCTTGACACGACGAACCAAATGATACCAACAGTGACCTAATCTTGTCCAAATAAACTCACATTAAGCACTAGAAGTATTGTCAATTTTTTTTATGCATCAATTAGAAGGCTAAACGATCTCAAAACNGAACCAAATGATACCAACAGTGACCTAATCTTGTCCAAATAAACTCACATTAAGCACTAGAAGTATTGTCAAAATTTTTTATGCATCAATTAGAAGGCTAAACGATCTCAAAATTTTACATGTTTATAGTCAAATTGAGCTGCTCGATGAGATAAATCCAATGAGCCCAATATCATTTATATTCAAGGTCTCCAAAGCACTTATATGTTAAAAAATTAATTGTACTCAAGAGAATCAATGTAGACTGTCTAATTGAGTGTTTTGAGATCTTAAATAATTTTTTTAAAACATCTCTCTGAAAAACTATGAATTTGTCTTCAGTATTCACTTGAAAGAGAAATGATCAGAAAATAATAAGTTAGAGCATAACTCTTCAAGAGAACTGCAGATGAAACACCACTAGCCAAGTCAATCTCGTCCATCAATTATTATATCCTATTGTGGTTATTGTATATGAAACCCTTTAAGGTAGACTGAAGATTAACAATGAAACATCCAAGCGCCTTTTGGTGTAATTGTGGAATTTCATTAGAAACTCTAAAGTTGAGCATACTACAACACTCTTAAGATGGGAAACTTCCTTAAAAAGTTACACCAACTGGGAAAACCATGAGGACACTATGTCAAAGCGGACAATACCTTGATGGGTGAGAGTTCGAGTTGTCACAAATGGTATCAGAGCATTACACCAATAGGAAGATGAGAGCTACGTTTCATACAAAAAAAAGTGTTACACCATGGGAGCCACATCTTAAACCCTGGATGGGACAAAGTGCTATATGGTGGGAGTCACCTCTTGAATCTATGATGGCCACATCTAGAATCATATATGCATGGTGGATGATTCTACATATAGAAAATCACAAGGACATCAAATACTTAAGTGGGGGATATTATGAAACTCTTTAAGTAGAATGAAGTTGAACTCTTAAAAATTAAGACACCTTTTTGTGTAACGACAGAATTTTATTAGAAACTCTAAGGTTAAGTGTGCTCCACTTGGAGCATTCATAGAATGGGTGACCTTATAGGAAGTTACATCAATGAGATAAAATCATGAGGCCACTAGGCCAAAGCGGACAATACCTTGATGGGTGAGAGTTCGTCTTGCCATATTATAACTTAACTACTAACAATGTAGCCATCAACTACACTATTGTAGTCATAGCTACAGTTGTTGTAGTCTCAAACCTTATATGGTTATATTTATCTGGTTATTTCAATAAAGTTGCAATTTCAACATAATTTTGAAATCTCATTTTTCTTAATTCAAAAGAAGAGTAAATCTCATTACTTTCAATTTCATATTAGATTAATTTACTGAGTCAGATCTCGTAGTTTTCTTCCCTTGCTTGGGTGTTTCCATGTAATAATTACAATTATCTCTTACACTTTTATCTATATCTATGCTAGAAATTTATATCGAGTTAAGGCTTAAGATTTTACTCATTGAGAATTTTCCAGCATGCAACATGAAGACACTATTTTGTTAAAATCTATAAACTCTCAATTTTCAACTTTGCTCATTTCCCATACACAAATGTCTAAATTTGTATAAACTTTTCTGCTCTCAAATTTCTAGTATGCAATAAGAAGACACTATTTTTTAAAATTAGTTTTTTNTCGTAGTTTTCTTCCCTTGCTTGGGTGTTTCCATGTAATAATTACAATTATCTCTTACACTTTTATCTATATGTATGCTAGAAATTTATATCGAGTTAAGGCTTAAGATTTTACTCGTTGAGAATTTTCCAACATGCAACATGAAGACACTATTTTTTTAAAATCTATATACTCTCAATTTTCAACTTTGCTCATTTCCCATACACAAATGTCTAAATTTGTATAAATTTTTCTGCTCTCAAATTTCTAGTATGCAACAAGAAGACACTATTTTTTAAAATTAGTTTTTCCAATGGATTAGAAAACTGATTGAATTAATTTCTTATAAATTTAACATTTTCATGCATATATGTTTTATTCTTATAATTTTGGTGAAATTATTCTTTTAATTGTTTGAATTTTGTTTAAAAAAATATTTTATGTATTTTAATAATTTATTAATACACTATTATTATTTAATTATTTAAATTTTTGCCCACTTTGAAAATGAAGAGTAGTTACTCCTCAGTAATTCAAATACATCCTAAAAGGGAAGCTTTGTTAGTCACATGTCACACCCTTTAGCCAACCGTCTACTGCCTCTACAGTTTTAAAAAAAAAAAACTCGGAATCACCAGCTTGTTTATATATATGTTGTCATCTATGGTTCCACTTTCCAAATAAACATCCCTCTCTGATCATATGAATGATCCAAAGAGGAGATGAATTAGAAAAGACGGGATATATGATGAAAATAGGCAAACAAATTTTAACAAGAAACATGGAAATGCTTCTATAGAGATAATCCTCTTGTGATAGGCCTGGGGTATACGTCCGAATAAAATCGGATCAAAATTTCTCGAAAATCAATATATGCAAAAAAGATTTTTACATAAGCCACCCATAACCCGAGAACCAAAAGAACCCTTATGGGGTTATGGGTCTCTCAAAGAGACTTATCCCTTTGATTAATTACATTTTGATGATAACCAAGAATACTCTTGATAAAATGAGTTTTTATTATATTATCATAACATGGTGGAATAGGACACCAAAGGAAGGTTATTTCGTATGGGAATGCTCTGATACTTTCAAAGTTTTCACTAAGTCATAAGACAAAGAGTGAATCTCTCACATCCTAAATGGTAGCAGCTCATCGACATGTAGAACCTACGAAATAACCAAATCATCTCAACGGGAATATCCCTATACTTCAAAGCTCACTGAGTTATAATAGCAGAGGGAGAATCACCGTATTTCAAAGGGGTAGCAGCTCATCAGTAATCGAGTCATCAAGGCAATATCAATAAAGTCAAAGGAGCTAAGGGCTCAAAGGGGTTTAGCAAGAGCAAGGGTAGAGTAATCCTAAAAGGTAGATGTAGTCGGGTTAAGGTACCATGGACTCGTCAACCCAAGTTTACCTGGTCGTGAAAGTAGTTCACCAACGCGCTAGAGATCCCCGGTCAGCAATCCGTGAAGCTAGCAAATAAATGATTTGACTGAAATGATTTTTAGAAGAAGAGAATCGATCACAAAAAAATTTCTCTTTATTATGTGACAATCAGAGTATTATTCACCTGAAAAAAAAACTTATCATCTNCATGTCACACCCTTCAGCCAACCGTCTACTGCCTCTATAGTTAAAAAAAAAAAAAAAAAAACTCGGAATCACCAGCTTGTTTATATATATGTTGTCATCTATGGTTCCAGTTTCCAAATAAACATCCCTCTCTGATCATATGAATGATCCAAAGAGGAGATGAATCAGAAAAGACGGGATATATGATGAAAATAGACAAACAAATTTTAACAAGAAACATGGAAATGCTTCTATAGAGATAATCCTCTTGTGATAGGCCTGGGGTATACGTCCGAATAAAATCGGATCAAAATTTCTCGAAAATCAATATATGCAAAAAAGATTTTTACATAAGCCACCCATAACCCGAGAACCAAAAGAACCATTTTTTATGGGGTTATGAGTCTCTCAAAGGGATTTATCCCTTTGGTTAATTACATCTTGATGATAACCAAGAATACTCTTGATAAAATGAGTTTTTATTACATTATCATAACATGGTGGAATAGGACACCAAAGAAAGGTTATTTCGTATGGGAATGCCCCGATACTTTCAAAGCTTTCACTAGGTCATAAGGCAGAGAGTGAATATCTCACATCCTAAATGGTAGCAGCTCATCGACATGTAGAACCTACGAAATAACCAAATCATCTCAACGGGAATATCCCTATACTTCAAAGCTCACTGAGTTATAATAGCAGAGGGTGAATCACCGTATTTCAAAGGGGTAGCAGCTCATCAGTAATCGAGCCATCAAGACAATATCAATAAAGACAAGGAGCTAAGGGCTCAAAGGGGTTTAGCAAGAGGAAGGGTAGAGTAATCCTAAAAGGTAGATGCAGTCGGGTCAAGGTACCACGGACTCGTCAACCCAAGTCTACCTGGTCATGAAAGTAGTTCACCAACACGTCTAGAGATCCCCGGTCAGCAATTCGTGAAGCTAGCAAATAAATGATTTGGCTGAAATGATTTTTAGAAGAAGAGAACTGATCACAAAAAATTTTCTCTTTATTATGTGACAATGAGAGTATCATTCACCTGAAAAAAATTTTATCATCCACTCTCTAACAAAAAAATAAATACAACTAAAGTGTCACTTCTTATGTAACCTGCTTGAAGATGATATTTTAAAGCTTTTCAAAATAAAAGGAGTAGAAAATCCTACTCATATGCTCACAAAAGTGATACCCATTAAAAAAGTAGGATTTTGCAAAGCCTTTATAAACTACCAATAACGATGATGCAGTGGTGTCATACAGAGAAATTTATAAACATTAAATCGCTAAATAGGTGCACCAAAAATTTTATCTCCAAATGAGAGATTGTTAAATTGTGGAGATAAATTTATTGATATCTACCTTGAAAAAACCTCTTCCTCTTACTCTCAAACTCTTCCTTAAAATTTCTTACTTATCATTCTCTACATAATATGAAATCTATCAGCATCTAACTAATAAATTCCAACTTACTAATTATCACTTTCCCTGGTTAACAAATATATTTGTGTCTCCCACAAATAAAGCAAATAAGAGGAATACTTAGAGAAGTAGGAGAGAAGCTTAGACTTTCAGCTATAAAAAGAAGAAGTCATTGAAGTAGAGGATGAAACAGGGAACACTCTTATGTGAGAAAGGAAGACAATAATAATAGGAAGGGAAACAACATCTTCACTTTAGTTTATCGTGTTTTCACTCAAAGTGGTACTTTATCCTTATTTTGTATTTATAAAATGTATTTGATATATTTATCTTCAAAATTTTAGTAGATTATCTGATCTTAATGAGGCCACATATGTAGTTGAATATCACTTAATCATGTATATTTGTATCTTATGATTATGATCCTTTGTGTGCTTAATTTTCATCCTTCTTTAATTTTGCTAAAATAATTAAAATTAAGTATAAAGTTTGTTATTTTTGATACGTCATCAACAAATTTCTAACATCAAACACAAATCTCGAGGCATGACATGAATTTCAAAACAATATTTTGAGCAAGAAATGTTCAAACTTTGACTATGAGTCGTCTAAAACTTTAAATTCAACAAAATTACATTCAAATTGGTCGGCTTAATTAGGCAGACATAATAATACAAAAATTAGTCCAATCCGAGTCAAATCAAGCCATGATCAAGTCATTAAACCACTTTTTGAAGCTTTTTGGGCATATCTGGAAGGTCAAATGTCATGAATCTAGTGAGCTTATAGCCGAATCGAACATCTTGGTGAGCGAATCCAATGACCACAAGATCGTTCAATTCTAATATCATTAAGACACTTATATGTCCATCAAACACTTTCTGATCAAGGGAATCTTTACGGGCCGTCTGATCAAGGTAGNATCTTATGATTATGATCCTTTGTGTGCTTAATTTTCATCCTTCTTTAATTTTGCTAAAATAATTAAAATTAATTATAAAGTTTGTTATTTTTGATACGTCATCAATAAATTTCTAACATAAACACAAATCTCGAGGCATGAAATGAATTTCAAAACAATATTTTGAGCAAGAAATGTTCAAACTTTGACTATGAGTCATCTAAAACTTTAAATTCAACAAAATTACATTCAAATTGGTCGGCTTAATTAGGCAGACATAATAATACAAAAATTAGTCCAATCTGAGTCAAATCAAGTCATGATCAAGTCATTAAACCACTTCTTGAAGTTTTTTGGGCATATCTGGAAGGTCAAATGTCATGAATCTAGTGAGCTTATAGCCGAATCGAACATCTTTGTGAGCGAATCCAATGACCCAAAGATCGTTCAATTCTAATATCATTAAGACACTTATATGTCCATCAAACACTGTCTGATCAAGGGACTCTTTACGGGCCGTCTGATCAGGGTAATTCATATTCCTTCATAAATTGCAACTGAGACTCTATAAATAGAGCTCCACCCTTCTCATGAGGCAGGGGGGGTGGAGCTTGAAGCCTGAAGAAGACTAAAGCTTGGAAAAGGAGCTTAAGTTGCCTACTACTTTGGCCATCGACCACCATCGACCACCGTCGACCACAACTCACCAGTTGTCGTAGATCGCTATCGGTCGTCGCCCACTCCTTGAGAATGAAGCATCGTGCGATGAAACAATTGACATTATGCAGTCACGAAGCAACCTGCACAGCAGTGCGTCATCTCGATCACCTGATTGACCTCAAAGGCAGCGCAACAATGAACTTAGAAGCGATGTAACAATGCACCCCAAGGACGGTGCAACAGCACATCTCAAAGACGTGGTGACGACCCACCTCACATATGTTCATGCAACTCCCGACTCCGCCCCCTACGACTTGCTGACGTCATTACAACTTACCACTAGAGCCTACGGGACCAACTACGACCTGCGTGACCTCGTAACAAACTACGATCTAAGTGGCCTACGGATGACATTACAGCTCACCACTATAATCTGCGTGACTAACAATGGTCTACGTTGTCCACAACTCATGCAACTTCTGAATCCGACCCCTACTACCTACGACGTCATTACAACTCACCACTATGACTTACGTGACCAACTATAATCTACGTGGTTCACAACTCATGCGGCTCTTAAATACGGTCTTTGCAGCTTATGGATGTTATTACTACTCACCAATACAACCTACATGGCTAACTACATCCTACATGATTCACAACTCGCGACGTTCCTAACTCCGGCCCCTGCGACTCACCAATGTCATTGCGGCTCACTACTATGGCCTACACGAACTAATGTGGTCGACAACTCTCGCAATTACCCACTAAATCCTCTACGTCTGATCGACGCTCCTGCAGCAACCATGAACGACCCACCTGACCAACTACTGTCGTGGTTATCAACTATGACTTCTACAACAAATGACGCTACAACCACCTTCTATAACACTCGTGAATGTCTACTACCTTTGTGACAATCGACTATGACTGTTACAACCTGCGGTCACCAAGATCCACAATCAGATTATGGATATCCAATTTTGTAATTTCATCTTCCCTAATTCAGGAGAAGAGTAGACATATGTACTCNTGCAACTGAGACTCTATAAATAGAGCCCTACCCTTCTCATGAGGTGGGGGGGGGTGGAGCTTGAAGCCTGAAGAAGACTAAAGCTTGGAAAAGGAGCTTAAGTTGCCTCCTACTTTGGCCACCGACCACCATCGACCACCATCGACCACCACTCACCAGCTGTCGTAGATCGCTATCGGTCGTCACCCACTCCTTGCGAATGAAGCATCGTGCGATGAAACAATTGACATTATGCAGTCACAAAGAAACCTGCACAGCGGTGCATCATCTCGATCACCTGATTGACCTCAAAGACAGCGCAACAATGAACTTAGAAGCGATGTAACAATGCACCCCAAGGACGGTGCAACAACACATCTCAAAGACGTGGTGACGACCCACCTCACATATGTTCATGCAACTCCCGACTCCGCCCCCTACGACTTGCTGACGTCATTACAACTTACCACTAGAGCCTACGGGACCAACTACGACCTGCGTGACCTCGTAACAAACTACGATCTAAGTGGCCTACGGATGACATTACAGCTCACCACTATAATCTACGTGACTAACAATGGTCTACGTTGTCCACAACTCATGCAACTTCTGAATCTGACCCCTACTACCTACGACGTCATTACAACTCACTACTATGACTTACGTGACCAACTATAATCTACGTGGTTCACAACTCATGCGGCTCTTAAATACGGCCTTTGCAGCTTATGAATGTTATTACTACTCACCAATACAACCTACATGGCTAACTACATCCAACATGATTCACAACTCGCGACGTTTCTAACTCCGACCCCTGCGACTCACCAATGTCATTGCGGCTCACTACTATGGCCTACACAAACTAATGTGGTCGAAAACTCTCGCAATTACCCACTAAATCCTCTACGTCTGATCGACGCTCCTGCAGCAACCATGAACGACCCACCTGATCAACTACTGTCGTGGTTATCAACTATGACTTCTACAACAAATGACGCTACAACCACCTTCTACAACACTCATGAATTTCTACTACCTTTGTGACAATCGACTATGACAGTTACAACCTGTTGTCGCCAAGAGCCACAATCAGATTATGGATATCCAATTTTGTAATTTCATCTTCTCTAATTCAGGAGAAGAGTAGACATATGTACTAATCATTCATAGTGAATTATTTCAACCGGGCTAAACCTCATGGTTCATCGTCTTTCGAGAGATTTTAAAATAGAAGGAGATGTCTACTCCTGCTTCTCTTATATTATCTGAGTATGTATTGAATTCTTGTGCAACACTAAAACTATAATATATTACTCTGTCATCGTGAATCTTATGGCATGCATCAATTTTCACTAAAATTTCCATTTCGCAAACGTAGCTTCAATCTAATTTTTTTAGGTTAATACATTGAATGAATTTCTTAAACATTTTTATGCTATATTATTTAGCTGTATTATAATTTAAAGATTTCTAAGAAAGCAATGATACGTAGTTCACCAAAAAACATTTTTTTGCATAACACCGAAACAAAATTGGCCAGCATTCCGTCGGCCTCAGAATTTCAATGAAACGAGCCTTAATGATTCTGTACAAGTAATGTCACATTTTTTACNTATATATATATATATATATATATATATATATATATATATATATATATATATATATATATATATAAGTTTGATTTATCATGATATATCTCAAAAAGATGTTTAATATAACTCATAACAAAGATAGATAAAACTTTGGCAATTTGATTCAATAAATGATAGGAAGCTAAAATTATAAATGAAAGAAAGTTATTTGGATTCCATAAAATTGTCTTAAACATAGAGTCAATCAAATAGCAAAATTGTGAAAATAAACCTTATAAGGTTTTTCTGATCATTCAATTGAACATGATTGTCGTTGATTTTGAAATCTTCTAAACATTTTTTCAGCTCCAATTGATGTGTATGCTTTCATTATGAGAGAATGGACTCAAGGACCCCAAACTTAGTTTATTTTGTTTTATTTTTGTCTATCAATGAAAAAAATGCATTTGGAAGTTATTAAAACTCCACTTAATGTAGCTTGGACCGTATTAAATAATTAATTTTTAGTAACTACATATTAAGTTATGGGAACTAACATTCTCCCACTTAGTCTGAATTATATCTCATATTAAGAAATAAATCCAGGGATTGTGATGATAGGTTTTCTGAAATTGAGTATCCATGCATCGCAATGATTATATTTCTTATACAATGTTGGCACCATTTTTTGTTNGGTTTTTCTGATCATTCAATTGAACATGATTGTCGTTGATTTTGAAATCTTCTAAACATTTTTTCGGCTCCAATTGATGTGTATACTTTCATTATGAGAGAATGGACTCAAGGACCCCAAACTTAATTTATTTTGTTTTATTTTTGTCTATCAATGAAAAAAATGCATTTGGAAGTTATTAAAACTCCACTTAATGTAGCTTGGACCGTATTAAATAATTAATTTTTAGTAACTACATATTAAGTTATGGGAACTAACATTCTCCCACTTAGTCTGAATTATATCTCATATTAAGAAATAAATTCAGGGATCGTGATGATAGGTTTTCTGAAATTGAGTATTATTTTCCATGTATCACAATGATTATATTTCTTATACAATGTTGGCACCATTTTTTGTTGTCATACATGTAAGGTGCTCTTTAGAATGTTATGGGAGAGTATAGCGTGCACACGTAGTCTCTCGTAACTCGAGGACTCCATGAAACATTCCCGCGTGTGTTTCCGGGAAGATCGAGGTTTAGGGCATCGTACCCACGCGATATGAAGTTTTGGGTGTAATGATATGAAAATGCTTATCTTTGAAGTATGGGACCATATTTTGGTCATATTTAGTCTCTCATAGCTTACGGGTTATCAAAACCCTTCGCCAGAGATTTTTTTGCCAAAATAGGGGTTTTCGAGTTTAATTAGCTCCTAGGCGTTAAGCCCCAGATGCCTAGGTGCCAATCTGGGTGCCTAGGTGAGCGAAACAGCCCNCATGTAAGGTGCTCTTTAGAATGTTATGGGAGAGTATAACGTGCACACGTAGTCTCTCGTAACTCGAGGACTCCATGAAACATTCCCGCATGTGTTTCCGGGAAGATCGAGGTTTAGGGCATCGTACCCACGCGATATGAAGTTTTGGGTGTAATGATATGAAAATGCTTATCTTTAAAGTTATGGGACCATATTTTGGTCATATTTAGTCTCTCACAGCTTACGGGTTATCAAAACCCTTCGCCAGAGATTTTTTGCCAAAATAGGGGTTTTCGAGTTTAATTAGCTCCTAGGCGTTAAGCCCCAGATGCCTAGGTGTCAGTCTGGGTGCATAGGTGAGCGAAACAGCCTCCCATGGGTCCAAAATCGAGAGCTTGGAAAGTAGGCGCTGGTCCCGGGCGCCTAGACACTTAAAATAGCTCTAAAACATCCTAAAACCGAGAGCGTGGAAAGTAAGCGCCTAGTAGCCAACGCTTAGTCATCAACCTCTTTGTAGGCTGTGTTTTCTTCCACTATTTTCATGAAATTAAGGCAGAACGGTTCCCTAGGCAGCTGAAAAGCTCAAAACTCCTTNAACATCCTAAAACCGAGAGCGTGGAAAGTAAGCGCCTAGTAGCCAACGCTTAGTCATCAACCTCTTTGTAGGTTGTGTTTTCTTCCACTATTTTCATGAAATTAAGGCAGAACGGTTCCCTAGGCAGTTGAAAAGCTCAAAACTCCTCAGTTGGTGTGAAGATAAACCTTGAGGAGGAAAAAAGGTGCCCAGGTGGACATTATTGGCCTTTTTTTGGAAGGTTTTGGGAGTAGTGGAACATCCCATTTAGGAAAAAGGGGGAAATGGATGAGGTCGGGGACGACGAACCCATCAAAATATACACTCCAGCCTTTTATTCACACCTCTGCACACACTTAGATGTTGTGAATATGACACTATATTATAGATGGTGTGCTAGGCAAGAACTAGGGTGCGTAGATAGTCTTTTTGATTTCTTGCTATTGTTCTCTGCTAGTTTGTACCCTAGTCAAGCATCTTTTTGCATGCTGGCTTGTGTGTTTACTGGGTGTGAGATACACACACTAGTATGTTAGGAGCAGACTTCTTGCAGGGAGCCGTGTCCGGCAGGGAGAAGTATTAATAAGTTAAACAAACACATTTTCTGCAGTTGCTTGATTTACTCTCCTCTTATCAGGCATAGTTCACTACGTTGCATGTAAATGGCTTTTATGCTAACATAATTTTCATGCATGTAGTATTTTTTTATAGAGTTTGCTTTGTACTTTTAGAGTCCCATAGGCTCGAATATGTGTTAAAAATAAGGTACATACATGAGTTTTGAGATACCTGATGGGCATAACCACATGATGGAGATCAGGAGCTGCAAGCTTGTATCACATACCTTAATTCTGATTTCTCTTTGATGTATAACATTAGGCCCAGATATGTATATCTGGTGTTTGACTGCCTTTTTGTTTTTTTAGGATATGTTACCNTGGGCATAACCACATGATGGAGATCAGGAGCTGCAAGCTTGTATCACATACCTTAATTCTGATTTCTCTTTGCTGTATAACATTAGGCCCAGATATGTATATTTGGTGTTTGACTGCCTTTTTGTTTTTTTAGGATATGCTACTGACCCAACGTCATTCCATATCTCCATTCTTTTATGTATGACTTGTTTACTTTATTGCACAGTGTGCTAGCTATTCCCTCTTTTCATGCTTGTGGATTGTCTGGGAATCTTGCTAATATAAGTTAGGCTCTCTAAGGACCTAAAATTATAAATTTTCTATAAAAANCAACCAAAATAACTAAGACTTGTACGGTCTACATGATCCTTGAACTTTTATGGTCGCATGTCTTTAGTCAAAAGATATGATATCATCAATTCAATGCTCATGTGCTTGATAATCACTATATTCTTTAACATGTTCTCTTATGGCTAAGCACTTAAGGTGAATATGTTTACTTCGACTGCCGCTTTTGTTATTCGTAGCTAAAAACACTGCAGTTGAATTATCACAATATATTCTCAATGACCTAATTATAGAATCCACAAGTCTAAGCCCATAAATGAAGCACTTCAACTATACACCAAGCAATGTAACTTTAAAACAAGACAAAACTTAGCCTCCATAGTAAAAGTAGCAACTAAAGTCTGATTTCCACTCCTCCAAGAAATAGCTCTACAAAAAAACATAAAGATGTATTCATATGCTGATTTTTTGGACAACACACCCATCAAAGTCAGAATCAAAATACCCACTCGCCACCGAACTATCAACTCATCTATGTATAAGCATGTAGTCTTTGGTGNAAGTGGTTGTCTAGCTCACTTAGGATGTTAGAGGCTTCCCCGACCCAAACGAGGAATAAGAATAAGTTCTTTGTGTAGTCATCTCAGCTTCGTTAGCCATAATTTTCTTTGCTTTCCAATCCAGCGACTTCCTCGCCACTTCGGNAAGTGGTTGTCTAGCTCACTTAGGATGTTAGAGGCTTCCCCGACCCAAACGAGGAATAAGAATAAGTTCTTTTTGTAGTCATCTCAGCTTCATTAGCCATAATTTTCTTTGCTTTCCAATCCAGCGACTTCCTCGCCACTTCGACAGGTATAAGTCCCACCTCTACTTTCTATCTACAGAGGGTCATAGGATTTAGAGTTTCATTCTTTTGACATAAGAGCTATCGAGGTTCCCTTAGACAACACAATTATTGGATTGCTCACAAGGGGCCTCTGGTCGGGTTGGGTCGACTATCTTTATGACCAGGTAGACATAGGGTCTTAATAACATGGGATAACAGATCTGCGATATCCTGACCCCACTCNCAATTATTGGATTGCTCACAAGGGGCCTCTGGTCGGGTTGGGTCGACTATCTTTATGACCAGGTAGACATAGAGTCTTAATAACATGGGATAACAGATCTGTGATATTCTCTACCCTATTAAGTTTACTATAACTTCCTTTGATTACCCACTTTGAGTTTTGTTGCTCCTTTGACACTTTATCGATGTCATCTCGCAGGCCGCAATTGCAAACAGACCGTCATCCATTTGGGATACGATGACTCAATCTCTGTTCTTATGGCTCGGTTAGGCTTGAAAGCATAGTATGGACCCAATAAAATGACCTGATTATTTCGTAGGCCTCGACTGTAGATTGGTTTTGACGATCAAACTAATTTTTGTCTTATTTCTTTATTTTTGGATCTCTCCACTTTTTGAATTGTTTTGATGGTTAAAGTAAGAGAGCTCTTCGGAGAAGAAAATTTTAAGACGACGATTAGACAGATTTACGACTCCATAATTAAAAAGAACCAAAAAACACGCATATATGANTTGTCTTATTTCTTTATTTTTGGATCTCTCCACTTTTTGAATTGTTTTGATGGTTAAAGTAAGAGAGCTCTTTGGAGAAGAAAATTTTAAGACGACGATTAGACAGATTGACGACTCCATAATTAAAAAGAACCAAAAAACACGCATATATGGTCATTTCTTAATGAATAAATCCCATGTTTATTTTAGGTTCAACTTAATAATGTTTTTCATACCAAAAAAATATGTACATATAAATAACCAAAATATTAAAACATCAAAATTAAATAGAGTTTCACTTAGAATATTCATCATTACTATGAAATCAACCAAAATAACTAAGACTTGTACGGTCTACATGATCCTTGAACTTTTATGGTCGCATGTCTTTAGTCAAAGATATGATATCATCAATTCAATGCTCATGTGCTTGATAATCACTATATTCTTTAACATGTTCTCTTATGGCTAAGCACTTAAGGTGAATATGTTTACTTCGACTGCCGCTTTTGTTATTCGTAGCTAAAAACACTGCAGTTGAATTATCACAATATATTCTCAATGACGTAATTATAGAATCCACAAGTCTAAGCCCAGAAATGAAGCACTTCAACTATACACCAAACAATGTAACTTTAAAACAAGACAAAACTTAGCCTCCATAGTAAAAGTAGCAACTAAAGTTTGGTTTCCACTCCTCCAAGAAATAGCTCTACAAAAAAACATAAAGATGTATTCATATGTTGATTTTTTGGACAACACACCCATCAAAGTCAGAATCAAAATACCCACTCGCCACCAAACTATCAACTCATCTATGTATAAGCATGTAGTCTTTGGTAACTTGAAGATAGCCCATCACCTTTTTTACAGCTCTTCTGTAATATATGTATGGATTAATGTGACATCTTCCCAACATTTCAACTGCAAATGATATCAAACTACCCAACAATTAAAGCATCTGGAATATTTTTCATTTCTTCCCTTTTAAAATCATTTTTTGGTCACTAATTTAAGCCGAATTTATCACCCTTTACAATGGGGAGCTCCACTTGGTATACAATCTTTAATTCTGAATCTGTCCAAAACCTTATTGATATAGGTTTGCTTACAAAGACATAAAAAGCCTTGAAATCTTCCTATTTTTATTTTAATGTAAATGGCATAAAATGCATCACCCATATTTTTCATATAAAAAAATTTAGATTGAAATTACTTCACTTCATATAATAAAATGTCATCATTTGTTGCAAGTAAAATATCATCCACATAAAGGATTAAAAACTAAAATTTGCTTCTACTACCTTTTTGTATATACATTGATCTATGAAATTCTCTACAAATCCAAATAAAGAAATTACATCATGAAACTTTAAATATCATTGATGAGAGACATGTTTCAATTCATAAATAGATTTTTTAAGCTTGTACACCAAATGTTCATTATCTTTAGAAGTGAATTCTTTTGGTTGTTTCATATAAATCTTCTCATCAAGATCTCCATCAAGAATTGCAGTTTTCACATCCAATTGTTGGAAAATTTAAATCAAAATGTGCAATAAGTGCCATTGTTATTCTGAAGGAATCAATTATAAATACAAGAGAACAGATCTCCTTGTAATTTGTTCCTTCTCATTGAGTGAAACCTTTAGTAACAAGTCTTGCTTTATATCTTTGTATTTTCTCTTGTGGCAATAAGAACCCAAACTTTATTATGTGTCATAGAATTCAACCCATCTTTCATGACATCAAACCATAAAACACATTCCTTACAATTTATGGTTAATGAAATTGTTTTACGATCATTTTTATCTCCAATGTTATAGTTTCTCTTGAGTATACACAGTGCAATCACTTTAGATTATTGATCCTCTTTCTCTAAAAGATCTTCTTAATGTTCTAACAACTTTTTCTTGAGGAGTTGGATGTTCAATTGTTTTTAATATCTCATGCATGTTTACAACTAGTGATCAATTTCATGGAATCTCAATTATTTGTTGTCGAACACTCAATTAATCTTTAGAAGTGTTATAGAAAATAATCAACCAATCACTTAAAATGGAAGGTTAAGCATCAAAATGTTCCTTTTAGGAACTGTGCTCTATAAAATATTACCACCACTAATTAGGCCATTCTCTAAAAATTTTACATATCTTGATTCCACAATCCTAATATTTTTAGATGGACATTAAAATCAGTAACCCTTGAACTTTTCAGCATATCCAATGAAATACCCACTAATAGNACCACCACTAATTAGGCCATTCTCTAAAAATTTTACATATCTTGATTCCACAATCCTAATATTTTTAGATGGGCATTAAAATCAGTAACCCTTGAACTTTTCAGCATATCCAATGAAATACCCACTAATAATCCTTAAATACGGCTTCTCTTTTATGAATTATAAATTTTCACTTCACATGAACTTCTCTATACACATACAAGTTACAAACATGGTTTTCAAAATTTATGCAATTCCAAAGGTGTTTTAGATACAACCTTGGTTGGAGCACGATTTGATATGCACACTATTATTTTAAGAGCTTCAATCTACAATAATTTAGATAATTTATAGCTAATAATTATGCTTCTTACCATGTTCANATTTTAAGAGCTTCAATCTACAATAATTTAGATAATTTATAGCTAATAATTATGCTTCTTACCATGTTCATTAGGGTCATATTTCTTCTTTAAGCCACATCATTTTGAGGGTGAGCCAGGTAAACTATATTGGCAACAATCTTTTTTTTTTTTTGAAGAATTTTATTAATGGACCAACTACTTGTCCATCTTCAATATATATCCCGTAATACTAACCACATTTAAATGATCACACAATCTTAATTTATTTTTCATGTTGTTTCTCTACTTTTTTCTTGAAAATCTTAAAGACATCTAATGCTTTATTTTTATTATGAAGCGTTTAGAGATACNTTTAAATGATCACACAATCTTAATTTATTTTTCATGTTGTTTCTCTACTTTTTTCTTGAAAATCTTAAAGACGTCTAATGCTTTATTTTTATTATGAAGCGTTTAGAGATATATGCATCATGAGTAGTCATTAAAAAATATGATAAAGTATGGAGAATCATGAGAATTCACATCTGGATAACAAATATATGTATATATGATTTCCAATGTGTTTTTAATCCTCTTTCCATCTTTCTTGAATTTATTAATTTGCTTACCCTTTATGTAACATATATAAGAGTCAAGAGCAGTTAAATACAAAGTACAAAATACCCCTTCATTCACTAATCATTTAATTTTATTTATGAAGATATGTCCTAATCTTTAATGCTACAACATAAAGGAAATTTTATTTATAAAACATCTTTTAATGTCTGCTCGAACATGCATCACAACATGAGTAGAAGTATTTTGCAAAATTGATATAGAAAATACCATGAAAAAATATATCTGAATGAATTTAGATTCTTAATCTAAACAAATAGAAGTTTCTAAAAAGTTAAAGGATATCCCAAAGTTATATGTCTTGAAACTAAAATTAAGNTACCATGAAAAAATATATCTGAATGAATTTAGATTCTTAATCTAAACAAATAGAAGTTTCTAAAAAGTTAAAAGATATCCCAAAGTTATAAGTCTTGAAATTGAAATTATTTCTAGAAAAATTAGGTACATCAAAAGTTTTTTTAGTTTCAAAGAAAAGCTACTACTAAGTACTACATAACATGTTCTTATAGCTTCTGCATGTGAGCACATCTAGATCCTTGAATAGATGTTTTGCTCACTTGTCACTGTCTTCCTTAGGTTTCGCATATCCTAAAAGGTAANAGGTACATCAAAAGTTTTTTTAGTTTCAAAGAAAAGCTACTACTAAGTACTACATAACATGTTCTTATAGCTCTGCATGTGAGCACATCTAGATCCTTGAATAGATGTTTTGCTCGCTTGTCACTGTCTTCCTTAGGTTTCGCATATCTTAAAAGGTATTACAAATATAAATTATAAAACCAGAATCAATCCATCAAGTGCTATAAATGATATTAGTCTTATTAGATTCATAACAAAAAAATAAGATTTTTTTACCTTTCTTATGAAGTCAATCCTTCAATTTGATGCAATCATTCTTTATGTGGCCTTTCTTTCATAGAAAGAACACTTGGATTCCTTTTAGCTTCTAGCCTAGGGTGGTGTTTTAAATTTCCCTTTCTTCTTAATTTGGCTTTAGCTCTCATCCTTTTAGTGTGTAGCTAATATTGCACTATCATCATTTTCCATAGCTAACTCTCATTCATCTTGAACACACATGGTCATAAGTTCATTAATTAACTATTTATTTTTGGGCGAGTTATAAGTTATCTTGGAAGGACTATGTTGCTATGAAATAGCTTTTAAAATACAGTGCACAAAAAAGGATTTTGACATATCAACTTCAAGAATCTTCAATTACGTTATAATGTCGCGTTTGCATAATGCGCACCAGCACACATTTTATTTTGATTAACTTTAGGGATGAAAACTTTATTATTATGGTATTGAAAAAAGCTTTATCTGAAGTGTTAAATTTTTCAACAATTGCCTTAATTAGTTCTTTAACATTGTCATGTTGATTAGCCGAACCGCATATACCAGCAAATATCTTCATCTTTATGAAAACNCTTCTCATTGAGTGAAACCTTTAGTAACAAGTCTTGCTTTATATCTTTGTATTTTCTCTTGTGGCAATAAGATCCCAAACTTTATTATGTGTCATAGAATTCAACCCATCTTTCATGACATCAAACCATAAATCACATTCCTTACAATTTATGGTTAATGAAATTGTTTTACGATCATTTTTAGCTCCAATGTTATAGTTTCTCTTGAGTATACACAGTGCAATCACTTTAGATTATTGATCCTCTTTCTCTAAAAGATCTTCTTAATGTTCTAACAACTTTTTCTTGAGGAGTTGGATGTTCAATTGTTTTTAATATCTCATGCATGTTTACAACTAGTGATCAATTTCATGGAATCTCAATTATTTGTTGTCGAACACTCAATTAATCTTTAGAAGTGTTATAGAAAATAATCAACCAATCACTTAAAATGGAAGGTTAAGCATCAAAATGTTCCTTTTAGGAACTGTGCTCTATAAAAAATTACCACCACTAATTAGGCCATTCTCTAAAAATTTTACATATCTTGATTCCACAATCCTAATATTTTTAGATGGACATTAAAATCAGTAACCCTTGAACTTTTCAGCATATCCAATGAAATACCCACTAATAGTCCTTAAATACGGCTTCTCTTTTATGAATTATAAATTTTCACTTCACATGAACTTCTCTATACACATACAAGTTACAAACATGGTTTTCAAAATTTATGCAATTCCAAAGGTGTTTTAGATACAACCTTGGTTGGAGCACGATTTGATATGCACACTATTATTTTAAGAGCTTCAATCTACAATAATTTAGATAATTTATAGCTAATAATTATGCTTCTTACCATGTTCATTTAAGCCACATCATTTTGAGGGTGAGCCAGGTAAACTATATTGGCAACAATCTTTTTTTTTTTTTGAAGAATTTTATTAATGGACCAACTACTTGTCCATCTTCAATATATATCCCGTAATACTAACCACATTTAAATGATCACACAATCTTAATTTATTTTTCATGTTGTTTCTCTACTTTTTTCTTGAAAATCTTAAAGACGTCTAATGCTTTATTTTTATTATGAAGCGTTTAGAGATATATGCATCATGAGTAGTCATTAAAAAATATGATAAAGTATGGAGAATCATGAGAATTCACATCTGGATAACAAATATATGTATATATGATTTCCAATGTGTTTTTACTACTCTTTCCATCTTTCTTGAATTTATTAGTTTGCTTACCCTTTATGTAACATATATAAGAGTCAAGAGCAGTTAAATACAAAGTACAAAATACCCCTTCATTCACTAATCATTTAATTTTATTTATGAAGATATGTCCTAATCTTTAATGCTACAACATAAAGGAAATTTTATTTATAAAACATCTTTTAATGTCTGCTCGAACATGCATCACAACATGAGTAGAAGTATTTTGCAAAATTGATATAGAAAATACCATGAAAAAATATATCTGAATGAATTTAGATTCTTAATCTAAACAAATAGAAGTTTCTAAAAAGTTAAAGGATATCCCAAAGTTATATGTCTTGAAACTAAAATTAAGTTTCTAGAAAAATTAGGTACATCAAAAGTTTTTTTAGTTTCAAAGAAAAGCTACTACTAAGTACTACATAACATGTTCTTATAGCTCTGCATGTGAGCACATCTAGATCCTTGAATAGATGTTTTGCTCGCTTGTCACTGTCTTCCTTAGGTTTCGCATATCTTAAAAGGTATTACAAATATAAATTATAAAACCAGAATCAATCCATCAAGTGCTATAAATGATATTAGTCTTATTAGATTCATAACAAAAAAATAAGATTTTTTTACCTTTCTTATGAAGTCAATCCTTCAATTTGATGCAATCATTCTTTATGTGGCCTTTCTTTCATAGAAAGAACACTTGGATTCCTTTTAGCTTCTAGCCTAGGGTGGTGTTTTAAATTTCCCTTTCTTCTTAATTTGGCTTTAGCTCTCATCCTTTTTGTGTGTAGCTAATATTGCACTATCACCATTTTCCATAGCTAACTCTCATTCATCTTGAACACACATGGTCATAAGTTCGTCAATTAACTATTTATTTTTGGGCGAGTTATAAGATATCTTGGAAGGACTACATTGCTATGAAATAGCTTTTAAAATACAGTGCACAAAAAAGGACTTTGACATATCAACTTCAAGAATCTTCAATTACGTTATAATGTCGCATTTGCATAATGCGCTCCAGCACACATTTTATTCTGATTAACTTTAGGGATGAAAACTTTATTATTATGGTATTGAAAAAAGCTTTATCTGAAGTGTTAAATTTTTCAACAATTGCCTTAATTAGTTCTTTAACATTGTCATGTTGATTAGCTGAACCGCATATACCAACAAATATCTTCATCTTTATGAAAATCAAACTAAGGCGATTAGACCATTCCCAATGTTTATAAAGTGCGACATCATAAGTACTACTAGTTTCAGTAACTGTAAGTGGTTCATCTTTCATAATAACAAAACCAATTTTCATCCATCCCGGGTAAAGGAGAATTCTCTCTTTCCATACTTTATAGTTATCATCCCCAATTTAGAAATTTCACACAATATTATAAATATTTTACTGATTGCAATACTCTTAATGTGCAAATAACATGATATTACTTTCATATAACACATTGCCTTATTCAATAGCAAAGAAACAAATTACAAAAATTTAATGTATGCAGGATCAAAGTATCAAGTTATGGGAACTAACATCTATTGAACTTATTTTAATGCAGATTCATAAATTTAAAATTTGAATTTGTCCAACTGATACATTTTGCATTTGAATATTCACCAACAAACTCATTTGTTATTAAATAAATAAATTTGTTAAATAATGTACAATTATATGATATATTATTCAAAAAAAAAATTATTAACTATAAATTATTTAATAATATATTTAATAAAAATATGTAATAATTTAATATCAATATGAATCTAATGCAGAATTTTCTCATTTGTTGACTACATAAATTATTTTTTTTAGCACATGGTTTTTATTGTTTGAATTTCAGATAGCTTACTTGTAATTTTTGTATTATCTTATTTACATTCATACATACCACTTAATTCTTACATATCTACACATCTAACACCTAAATTTAATTTTTTTTTTGCATATATGCCACAATAACTGCATTAAAAGGTGCATTTCACTTTTTAAAAAATTAAAATAGTGCTAGTTTTAATATATTATTTGATAGATTTGAGTGTTAAAAATATCAAAATACAAAATTTAGATGTTATATACATGTAAATATCTAAGAATTAAGCTGTATGCATGTAAGTGCCCCATTTTTAGAAAAAATATTACATGAGTACTCTTCATATAGAGTTGCTTGCGGAATCCAATCTCAAGCTGACGCGTGGAAAGTTGGAGCCCACATGCATAAAAAAATGAAAATAAGACTGAAAACTTGTGACCCAACCCGACCGAATATTCACTATCACTATTTTGAATATTTTTCTCGTTATTCATGTGTTATTGGTGTGTTATTGAGGTATTATTCATGTCAGAGAATATTTTTCTCGTTTTTAATGTGTTATTTATGAATAACACCTCAATAACACACTTCATGAATAACACAACAATAACACATGAAAAACGCAAAAAATATTCAGAATAACGCGAAGGGAATATTTCTATAACACGATTGAGCCGGGTCGTGCTTTTTTAATGTGTTATTGCTGTGTTATTCACGTGTAATTGAAGTAATATTTTTCGCGTTATTCACATGTTATTGGTATTATTGTTTAAAGAAGAATAATATCTCAAAATTAACTCAATAACACATCAACAACACATGAATAATGCAGAAAATATTCAGAATAACGCGAAGAGAATATTTCTATAACATGGTCCGACTGGGTCGCACGTTTTCTTTCTTTTTTTTTTTTCTTTTTTTTTTATGAAGGTAAGTCCCGGCTTTCCACGTGTCAGCTCTAGATTGGACTCTGCAAACAACTCTGCATACGGAGTCCTGATATAATAATTTGCTATTTATAAATTTAGCACCTATTTCATCATTCTTTTTTTTAAATTCTCACCTGAACTCATATTTTATATTTCTATCAAAATTGGCAATAATTTGACAATGTTTGGGGTGCAGCGTGTTCAATTATTCCACCTTCTTATCAACACGTTAACGACTAATGTTTTTGGCAGAAACGGGCGGAATTTAAACTCTTCGTTATGAGGAAATCGAATCGCCGAATTTTGACTGAAGCTACACAAATTCCTTTTCGACTGATTAATTGGGAATATTCCCATATTATTCCTTTTGTCAATTAAATTTTTTTTTTTTTTTTTT